>JAAOWG010000569.1:0-14955 GCA_036491945.1 Paranurophorus simplex
GGAGCAAAATGGAGGAGATTCAATATAAACCTGGAGATATGATTCAAGGATTTGTGGAACCCTTTGCAAAGGTCCTTTGTGAAGATCAAAAAGGTAAAAGTGCTGCCCCTTAGTATTTGTAAAACCTTTGGTTTGTTGTTGCAGGGAAGAGGTGTGACAATTGTTTCAAGGAATCGCCCAACCTCCGTCGATGTTCTGCTTGCAATTTGATGCATTATTGTGACAGCAAATGTCAACGCAAGGATTGGAAACAAGGTCATAAGGTGGAATGCAAGCTGGGGGCCTTCAAAGATATGCTTGGACCAGGGAACATTATGAGAGAAGATTTTCGTAGGGCTGTCAAGATATTATTTCGATTACTTGCAATGTTCAAAGCTGATTCCACTAAGGGACAAAAGAAGTTCATTTTGTACGATGGAAGTGAAAGATGCTTTGAAGATATTATGACGAATGGGATCTTCAAAACGTGTGTCGCCGCTCACTTCCATCTCAATCCTAACAGATCACAGATTTTGATGCTTTTGACAGGAGCCCTTCAAAAGGAAGGGCTCCTTCAAGGAAATGCAGTGGAAGGATATGAATACTTGGCCAAGCTGGATCAAATTTGGCAACGATATGCATTAATAATTTCGAATGAAAACAACCATGAGAAAATTGGTTACGGGATTTATGTTGAATCATCAATTTTAAATCATTCCTGCAAACCGACAGCTGTTGTCAATAATAATGGGATTGAAATGGGGATTCGAGCTATTGCACCAATTCCTCACGGTCAAGCACCAATGATCTCTTACATGGCTCGTGCAAGCTTAGTACCCAAGAAACAACGCTTCGATTTCCTCATGGGCTATTTTCTTTTGAACTGCAAATGTGAGCGCTGTAATTTGGAAGAAACTCAAGATTTGGTGGATTATGAGAATTTGGACCGACTGTACGACTCAAGTTCAACTTCAACCAACTGGAAGACTTTTTTGCAAACCGAAAAGGAAATTTTGGCAAATCTCCGAAAGATGTATCATGAATATGATGAGTGGATCACAATCCGAATGACCGCAATGTTTCAAAAAGCTAGCGATCTTGGAGCAAGTAAGAATGTTCTCATAAATCTTGCAGAAAAAGTCAAAGATCATCTGAAGGTAACTTATGGTCCTGAAAGTAAGGCCTATAGAACCTTTATCCTTGTGGATTCCTTCATTCAAATTCATTAAGATTTTCTTGTTTTTTTTTTCAATAAAATCTTGTATGATGTAGATTCCCGGAATATTTTATTGAAAGCAACGCTTGTGTGCTTATCTCCTCCAAACACCCATCCATCCTTCATGCATTTACATGTTTCTAAATCCAATAATTTCCCATTTCAACTAAAAATAAAGCCAGGGATAGAGGCTCTTCAACCCCCAAAGGGCATCATCACAGACGTCTTATTGTTGCTCAATATATTTTGCCCTTCTGCCTCATAATTCCAAGATTTTGATGAACAAGAGCTGTAAAGTCCCATTTTATTAGAGATCACTCATCTTTGTGGGGTTAAAATGAGGATTTAAGAAATCTGTATGATTATGATTTAAAGATGGTATTTGTATTCCTTGTAGTTTGTGGTTTTATTCTTCCTCCTCCTCCAACAAAGGATTGTTTGCTCTATCCTTGCTCCCCATTCGTGGGATTCAATTGTCACGAAATTCGAAAGATTTTTTAAAAAAGAGTTGAAAAAGTCCCTCTGAAAATGAACAAATATGGACACGAGATTTTAAAGAAAATACAATTTTAAAGAAATTCATAAAATTTCCGAAATTTCCTTCCTGAGGGTAGGAAAATAAAACTTTTTGAAATTATTCCACATCCTCCCATAATTTTGAAGTTGTTAAGTGTTTTTTTTAAATTTTTGATAAAAGCCATTGTGTTTGAGTTGAAGATCTATTTAGTAAGGAGTATGAGATCTGTTTATTTACATTTCAAGGGGTAGATGAAATGGGAAAAAGGAAAAGAAGTGGAAGTTTTTCAAAGGGGGAAGACGCATTGAAGAAAAGGTAAGTTTTTTTTTTGAAGGAGCCTTTGAAATATCTGAACAAAACGTTTTTACCCCCCAGCGACCCTGAGGATAGTCAAGAAGAATTAGATGAGAATTTATTAGCAAATGCTAAAAGCACTGGGGGTGGAGGTACATCTTAAATATCAAAGGATTCCAAAATTTATAATCATTAATTTATACCAGTCCGATGTAGTGCAAGGGTACAGGAAAAACAGGAAAAATTGCGACGAGAATCTTCCCCAAGTAAACAACTTCTTCCATTAGAAGTAAATTGCTCATCATCCGTTGTGGTTGGATGTTTGATTGGAAATGTGGTCAAAGGGACCAAATTCCCTTCACCCAATGAAAAAAGTTGCAACAGTACGGGATGTGAAGGAACCTCTAATCTAGGCCCCATTGGAACGTTGGAGGAGCAAAAGAAAAAGAAAAGAACGTGGGAGCTTTGGAGTGTGGAGGATAAACAGTTGTTTTTTGAAGCTTTAAATGATTACGGGAAGGATTTTGATGCAATACAAAGTTATATTGCAAATAAACTTAAATCCAAAAAGTTGGGGATATCGGGAGGACAATATGCTGGGAAAAATAAAGATCAAGTTCGACATTTTTATTATAGAACATGGAATAAAATTACAAAGCACTTGAAATTTCCAAATGGTAAGAAAATAGGAAAAACATTTAAACAACTCTTAACTTTTGTGTTTTGAAGGGATGAAGAAAGTAAACCAAGAGTTATATGGATTAATTAATTATGGAGAGCTGAGGAAAAAACAAAGAATTCTAAATTTCAAAAGTGCTTCTAAACTATGCGAACTTGTGGAGAATGGAATTACATCGATTAAATTAAAAGGAAAAACGCATAGAATCAAAACACCAGTTTGTAGGGCTCTGAAAAGACTAAATGGTCTTGAAGATATTGAGCACACAAAAGTACCACACAAGATATGTTTGGAAGTTATCCCAAGGGATGGTAGAACTTGGAGATCTGTTCAATGTGTTTCACATAATCCAAGAGTGAAAATTATCACGGGATTACAGCGAACATTTGCCTCAATAATAACTTATTTGGAACACAAATGGAAAGGAAAAATCAATCTTTTGGTAAATAATTTCATAAAACCAGCAAATGTTTTTTTAGTAATGAAATCTTTTTGTCTTAATAGAAGGAACAATTCAGTTCTGTATTTGGTACTCAACGCGCAAGACTACGGTTGGCTCCTGCTGAAAGAAGAGATTTTTGTATCCCATTTTACAGACGAGCTGAAAATACAAATTCTGCTACCATTTGTCTTCGTGCTTACAAAAAAAATGTTCTACTTTGTGAAGATGAGAATGAAATGTTCCCTAAACTTAAGCGAAAAAGAAAACAGTCTGGAGGCGCCATTGGCACCGTATCTACAAGTGATGCTGTAATATCTACGTGCAAACCCATGGAAAACGTCATCGATTTTCACATGGATCCTGAAACTAGCGATGCTGAATCTCAATCTGCACTTGTCGACGTAGGTCGGTCAACTACGGCAACAACAGCGTCAAATTTTTGCTTAGCTGAAACATCTGATGAAATTTCGTTTGCACGAAAGTTGGAAATGTTTACAGAGCACTTAAACAGCATAAAACCAATTACTCTTGAAGAGCTAGTATGCCCATTGGATGACAACCAAATTGGGGATAATAATAACCATCCAATCGAAACTGATACTGAAGAAGCAGAACATGAATTGGATGAATCAGTTGAAAAATTTGAAGATTTGGGAGTTTCAAAACCAACCGAGTCTGAAAAGTTTGTATCTCATGTATGGGACAAAGACCAGATAAGGCGTGGATGGACAGCCGAAGAAGCAGGTTGCATGACCATAGGAGAAGTATACTTTATGGTTTGTACATTCTTATTTATAGTTCTGGAATCTCTATTGCAATGAATTTCAGGTGGGTCAAGCTGATAAATTAAGCTTAGAGTACTCTTGGGAAGGTCCAGAAAACACAGAAAATGTTCGATGTCATAATTTATTGGATCGGCTAATATCAACGGCTACTTTTCTAAGAAAAAAGAAAACATCCAGATCAAAGTTTGCCTCTTCGAATTTTGCAGTTTGCGGCTCCGCAATAAAGTGTTCCAAATGTGGCAGCAATGTTGAGGTGACCAACAGTAGTGTCACTTGCTGTGCTTCAAAGATTACCCCTGTGAATAAAACAACAGCAAGACATCCTGTACGAAGCAGAGTACACACACTCAACAGCAGTATGTTGGATGGACATGCATATGGCGGAATGTCATCTCTAAATATAGGGTCTCCCGTTTCAAGTTCCTTTGTATCTCCTGATTATTCAACCCCAAATGGAATGGATTATATTTGTAGCAATATTAATGCAGCAAACAACTATCAGAACATTCGGTCGTTCAATAATTGTGATAGCTTTATAACCTGTGATCTCACTGTTCCGGTGAAAGAACACGAAACACCCAACGGAATTTCTACAACAATAAATGAAACGAAATGCTCAATGTCTTTGGTTACGGCATATTCAAGAACAGCACTTCCTTGTACTGCTACATCATCAGCAGGAGATGGAGGACTTATTGATATTTCTTCCTTGGCCAATGGAAATTACAAAACTTCAAATTCAAATATTTCTTCAAATATTAAAGCCACGTTACTGCCTCCTTCCTCGTGCATGGTACGAAACCCTTCTGGGACAATCTCAGTAATATCTCAAATTCAGCAAGAAGAACATATCACATTTCATCGTCCTTCTCAGCTGAGGTCTTTAGAACCACTTGCTACCGAAAACACAGAGTTTCCTCCTCCAAAACCATTTTTAGATTTACCCAAAGGTAATCGTCGACTTGGCCGACGCCCAAACTTTAAGCGTGTAGTGATTCCAAGAGTGCTTCCATTACTACCCAAAAATCAAACAGTAGTTTCTGTTATTGCAACAACAGCACCTGCAGAAGGCAATACTCCGACATTTACTTCTACAGTTACAATCGTTCCAGTTAACCTTGCAGCAAGCATCCCAGAATTGAAGGGCCATGTGGACGCTTTGACACCGTTACCTACACCTTCTTCTGCTATTACTCAAAGTAGTAGTATCAGCTCACATTCTATATTTTCAAACCGCAAAGACTTGGCACGTAATGAAACAGGCAACTATGAAATGTTTCTAAATGCAGATGCAGCAAATCTAAGCTGCAACTCAAATGATTTTGAAGATCTATTGAAGCTAAGACGAAATGATGAAAATAGTAATATCAATGCTGGTGATGTCGATTCCTTATCCCTTTCTTCATTTATGGAAATTTCTCTTCCGGAATCTGCAAAAATGACAGCAACCGAGTGTATGAACATGGATGAATTTGAGGTCGCCAATTATAGCCTTGGTATGCTGCTACCATTCCTTTATAAAATGCAAACAGATTGTAACGAATTTCGTTTAGGTTCAATGGAAAAAGACAAAGATTTGACCACACCTGAAAATTCTCCAATGAAACGTCTTCGATTAATTGGTGCAGGAATAGGATCCGATTTAATGCCGGATTTTGAAAAGTCTTGGTCTATGGATGTAAGAATGAATGAATCTTCACAATTTTTTTGCGATAATTACAATTGTCTGTGCAATCATTTTATTTCCATAGGGTGGAGAACTTTCTCTCAGCAATTTCTTTCAGTTAGATGCTCACAAAGATTCTTCGTCAGGAAATCCAGAGGTATTAAAAAAATTAAAACTGTTTTGACTTATTTCCTTAATTTCGTTCTGCAGACGGGAACCGAAGTCAACTTTCAAGCAATTTTGGATGACGGTAGCCTGGATTTTTCTTCAAAACTTACACAACTTACATCCTCAACAATGTCTGAAAATACTAAATGAAAGTACAAACTTTGCTGGCCTGCCCGCACACTTCCAATGCTAATTCAATGGATATGCTTTTCTGGGTTCTATAAGCAAAAAAAACAGATCACTTAAAAGACAGCCGTTTCGTAATTATCTATAAGTTGTAATTTCTCAGTTATACTTAACCAAGCTTACTACAAAAGGCAGCAAACTGCAGTTTGCTAAATTGCAATAATTTATTCATGTGCCTATCCTGGAATCATTATATTGTTTGGAGTGTTCTAGACACGCCTGTGAAAGTCAGTTTTATATACACCACTTATGGTCTGAAACACAAAAGTATTAGCCTTACATGATATTTACTATTACTTAATGCCTATCCTTTCTGCTTCCGCATTCTTAAAAGTTACATTATGAACGCTTAGTCTGTTCTTAACATTGTCCTTGTAAATGCATTTATCTATTTTCATCTCATACATTATTTGACATTTGGTGCTTAAACTTTCCTGTCATGATGTCATGGCACACATCCCATAGAATATTAGAAAAGACTAATATACATTTTTGTTATTATTTTTGTTTAATGGACTTTTGATGGGTAAACCTCCTGCAATAGCCAATAGCATACATATTTAAGTACATTTTTATACTCATTCAATGACCCGAGTAAATAAAACGTTCAAAAGCTTTAAAAAATAGGGCTGTTTTAATTGAGTATTTATGTAGTGGATATTTTTATTACTCATTTCAGTTACAAACACGATGCACAAAGAAAACCTGATCTTTCTCTTTCTACTCTTACTACATAGTGTATTAATTTGGAAGAGGAAAAGGTTAATTGCTTGCAACGGAGATTTTAACCACATTTGATTTTTGTCACAACTGCTAGAAGATTCTCAACATTTTATAATTTAAATATCAGTAATTGTACCTCAAATACTATCCACACCATTTTGACTTGAAAGGAATTATTAAACCAACTTATGTATAATAAAAAATAATAATTTGTTTCAAAACATAACAATTTTTGTAACCTAACAATTGATCAATTTGTTTACCCTGATGATGATTATTATTGGACAGTTTCCGTCCTCTTCAAGTTTTGGAATTAATCAAATACTTTTAAGTGTACACTCACAATTCACAAAATATTTCAATCATTGACAATACTTTTACTTATTATTAGTTACAACCTCACGTCAATCATTTACTATCAATAGCTTTATCTCAAACTTGTTTATATGTCTTGTTTATACACAACAACCATTATTTTAACAACAACTTGACCATTTCACGTCAAGCTGTTATACAACGTTATGTTTATTGCATGGTGCACAATTTATAGTGGAACAGCATTTTAATTAGGTACGAAAGTTACAGGGTGCGTGTAGTAGAAAATAGGATATTTTCTAGCAATTATTTTATTGGCTATCGATACTTTGAAATCTAAGGACAGCTGCTACGAAAATATTTATCTTGGATCAAGATGACTGACATTTACACCAGATTTCCTAATGGTATAAAACTAATGTGGCTACAATAATGTTGCATTCTAATGTATTGCATAGAATTCTATCTATTTATAATTGCTTAATGGCAACAACAATAATTTCCATCAACGCCTGAGATTGTTTAAGTTAGATGGAAATGCAATACTGGACAGTCTACTAATACAAGTACAATAAGTTGCTAATAATGCAGAAGATAATAATTTCCTTAATTATTACACTCATTGATGGAATCAAGCTAATAATCTTTTGTCCTCAAAACTATTTTGGATGTGTCCGGTCTTTGATTTTGTGTATCAATGAAGGAAAAATACGTATCCTGCGGATTTTGCGAGATGAAACGAGAAAAAATGCTACTATAATTTTAGTTCTTAGAATAATTAAACTACTAGACAATTTCTACATAATTTGCAGGGTATAAGCCAACTTTTCCGTCTTTTCGTCCTTTACACCATCCTTGTTCATCTTCGTCTTCAAGCTTTTCAAAAACTTCTCCTATAAATAAATAAAACTCGTTATTGTCGTTATTACATTGATAATGCTGGATTTGATGCGTTTGTTACCTTGTTTAAAAGTCAATTCATCTTCTTCTGCTCCATCATAATCATAAAGAGCTCGAACAGGGATCCCAACTTCGCCACGATCTACTAGTGGGGCATCAGTATTAGAATATTCGTCCCATTCTTCTTCTTCAAACGGATTACCTTCTTTACTGCCTTTTCTATGAATGGATGAACTACTATATACGTGGACAGACAAAAGAAAAAAATTAAACATTTCCTAGTTTCTGAGTTTTTAATTCTCTTACCCAGATCCGTTCGGTTTTATTTCATCTTTTGATCCTTTTCCTTTAGATTTTGACTCTGTACTACTACCGTTGCTCTTGGATTTCATGGAACTTGCTTTCGACATCAATGGTGGAGGCTCTTGTGGGCCACCAACCTGTGAAATTAATTGGATACATTTTTCAATGGGCTTCAACCAAATTAACCAGTGAAATATTACATTACAAGGCAACAATTATTTTTTTAATCGAAGAAATACAGAGCCATTACTCATTATTATCAAAGCACTTACAAATATTTCTAAAAAATTGGAAAAAGGGAGCAGATCCGATATTTTCCCGAGTCAATAATATTCAAGAACATAGATATTTTTCAAGAAGCCAATATTATTATGGATTGTTTAATATAGATAAAACCGTCACGTTATAGTGGAAGCATTATGTACAGTTTCGTTGATAAATCTGACAGTAACAGAGTTAAGCAAGTACATAGAAAAATCAAACAAGCAAAAGGATAAAAAAACAGAAATCTCAAGCAGCAGAACAATCCTTTGAAGCCCCCCGACCCCGAAAGAACAGAATACAATTCTTACAACAGGGAGGTCATCAGAAACTGGTTTTTGTGTTAGCAGCATGATTCCACCCGTTGGAACAGCATCTTTCACTCTGGATTTTGTAATGTCTCTAAACTCTTCCGAGTAGTCCTTATAAAGGAAGACAAAACCAAAAGGGAACAAAAATTAAAACGCATTTCATTCAATAATAAATATAGTAACAATTTCATGCAAGCATCCTCGAAAGGAAAAAGACAGAAAAATCTCTGTCAAATTGTAGGTTGCAGAAAACGACCGTTTCATGCATATCCAACACTTTAAATGGACTGAAAATAAATAACAGCGACAGCTTCATGTTCAGTAATACATTGAGATGAATTTCATTTTTCATCGATAGTTGAAAACATGCAAAAAGTTTTCTTGATCAAAATCAATAAAATTGCTGTCAGTCAAATTAGAGCATCATCATATCATTCTCTGACAGAATAAAAAAATATACCATCTCTCAAATTTTTACAATAATAATATCAAAGCCCCACATGTTTCATCTTTCTCTAACTTTGTGTTGAATCAGTCAGCTTCGTCTTACCTCAAAGGTAGGCCAATTCATCGCCATATTGACTCCATGATTATTGGACCACCATTTGAGGTCTTTTTGATGATCCGCATTACTTATAGTGTGATAGAACTCTTCGTATATTTGTGGTAATCTGGAAGACAAAAGATTTTTACTTGTCGTTTTCAAGAGTTGTTGTCACTTACTCTGGCTTTTCAGAAATATTGATACATTTATGAATTGAGTACATTGTATCTTTAACAAATTTGAGCCGTTTGGCCTCCATATCTTGACACTTATCGAAAACTTCCCGCATCTCTTCTATATATTTAGGATTGTTTTGGGCTATCTCTTGTACGGATAATTCATATTTTTCTTTCGTCTTTTGCACTTCCTCTTTACTTTTGGATACCCGATCTTGCATTTTCTTTACCTATGAAACGGAGATTTAGTTCGAACAATTGGAAAAATTAGTACTAAATATCCTTTTACTTAAATAAAAGGACGAATTGTCCATATAAACCACACAATCGCATTCCTAATTATGTATTCCAAAAAATCATCATTGGTTTTTGAGAAGGGGTCCTCCTCATTATAACAACTTTTTACAACAAGCTAATTTCAGGGATTGAAAATCCTTCTAGTTTAGTTTCTCTTAAGTATAGTATATACTGTAAAATGAAATAAATAAAAAATGTTGATGCATTTATAAAATAATGTTTTTGATTATGTAGACTTCCCTATAAATCCTTTGTTTGCATAATACTTTTAAATAAACAAAAACTCAAATAGAGGGAGGAACAATGGATGATTTTTTTTCAACTAAATTAAAATTAAATAATACGATGCATGCAGTAGACACATCTATGGTTTTACCTGATCAGGAGAAAGAGAAGAGTCACTAGCAGCATTTCTTTCCTGATTTAGAGCTGACTTTTCATTTTTACAAGCGTTATGGTAGTCTGTTTTAGCTTTATTAACTTTTTGCAAAATCTTAGCCCATGGTTTCTGAGCTTTCTTGAACAGATCTTCCATCTCCTTCCTCTCCTTTAGGTTCATCACATTCTGCAAATAAAGCATTCAACGGATGGTAATACTTGGAGTCAAGAAGGGAATAAACCAAAACATATTCATGCTTCATGATCTTGCTAAAACAGTGTATAATGGTTAAAAAGAGATTTGTTTAGGTTGGGTTGCCAGTTAAGTGATGATGAGTGTTGTTAAGCATGTGGATAGACCAATATATGCCTGTCAAAGTCATTTCAACAGTAATGAGAAACAAAATTAAACATGGCATTCTAAAAAAATAATAATTCATCCTCAAATCTATCACTTAGTTGGTGGCAATAAGTCGTTGATGTCCTATTCCAACCATGGTTAAGCGTAGCATACAATTTGAGCTATTTATCAAAAGTATAAGATTCAAATCTCAATTGAACCGAAATCAACAAAGCGATAAATAGATTTAGAGTCAATATGAAAAATGCATTCAACTCTATTATTCAGAGGGTAAGGGAAAGTGTTGAAATTGAAATGCGTTTTCCACCGGCAATAATAATGTCTAATTATAGGCGGCATATAGCTAATTTATTTACCTTATGGTAATTGTCCTTCTGCCAAGTTCGAATTTGATTCACAACAACGTTTTGAAGATCATCTCGAATCGTGGAGTGGAGGTCACATAGTCTGTCAGCCTCAATAAGCACTCCTTTCCAACTAGAGTCAAAATTAATAATCATGATGGGAAAATAATTAAATGATGAATGTGTAGGAGAGTAAAAATAGTACGAACCTTGCTTCAGTCGTTCCATATTCAGGACCCTTATCTATTGTTTCAGCCCATTTTTTAGACCAAGTTTTCAAATTACGGGCATATGCCTTTTCAATTTCTGCCCTTTCTTGAACAAGAGCAATGAGGTCATTACACAATTTATGACCATCTTCTATTCTTTTGGTTGTTCTAATAACACAAATGTATCATTAAACATATTTGTCCATATTATTCACACAAATTTCACATAGGTCTCGTTTTCAAACTTCAAGCTGGCCAAACAAAAGTGTTTACGCGTTGTAATGTCATTTGGAGAATAATCTGATTGATAGCGAAATGGCTTAAGTATCTAGTGAAATTTGAACCTAACATAAATATGGAATTATGCAGAACGTATTTATGAGTCTAAAATTTCAAACTGACTCATACTGACATACATACTTCCTCTCACTTAATTCTCACGGCATTCTCAACCTAATCCGTCATCATTTGAGATTTCATTAACTGCTTCAGACGAAATTTGATGAAAAACAATCAACGGTCAATATAGCTTAAGAGTATACAGTCATCAGTGCGTCTCACATATTAATTTCCTTTATCTACAGCAACTTGATGCGTGGGAATAAATAAAATTGTCAAACTTATCGCAAAGAATCAACATGCAACAATATTATTATTCCTTTCATTTTCTTCAGATTACACAGCCACATAATAGACGCATATATGAGTGTCATATTTTGTCAATTGTCAACACATTTATAAGCTAACCCTAATAATTTTGAGGTGGATATTTATACAATCCTTATTTTATGAATATGACGACAAGAAGAGTGGGACAATAACTAATGAAATAAATCTACAATAAAATTAACACACTAGTTGTGGAAAGAGAAATTTATGAGACTTTACCTTTTATAATTTCCTGGCTCCCAAAAAGAGTCGCTTGATGCCATGAGCATCCCATCTTCACTATGATGTGACATCGTGGTGTCCCCCACAACCTTCATTTTGAACCAAAGTAAAATTAGCACTGTTAACTTTTTCCTGAATTATGGAATGTCTCCTCAAGGTTTGCTCCAAATGAGACACAGTAACAACACTTTAATTCCAAATATTTATCTCCTCCTATAACTTTGATTTCAATGATAAGAGTTATAAAAAAATGCTTTCAACGCCCCAACGCCCAGTTTCCAAATACAACTTGTATATGCCCACCCAAATTTTGATTTTACACAGATTAACAAGTATACTTTGAATATCCACAAGTCATTTGGTTAACAAGGATCTGCTGTTGGCTCAACTTATCTTATTTGCAAATTCAAATGTTACAACTTGTTTGGCATTCAACTAAATGGAATCCCAACCACAACTGACTGAAAATTCGTTTAGATTCATCACACCATGCTCAACTTGTAATGCTGCTGTACTTTAACAGTGGCTAAAAGTAATTCCTATATTCTTGTAGCAATTCTTTTTTTGAATCCCACAAGCTCACTGGTTGATATGTTTATGTGATTACTGGCTGTTGCAATGTTAAGGGAAGGATTGTTGTTGGTGGCCTGTGGGTGAGAATTCTGAAGATATAATGCGGCGATGAGAAAACAGTTATTAGATTTTAGCCAGTTACTTTAATATTATAGTTGAAATAGCTGATGATTCTTGCCCAATAGGAACATGGTTATCAACAATCACCATTCAATTTCTTCATATTCATTGCAAGGTAACATGGGTGTGTCTTCCTACTATTATTATTGCATTCCAAATAAAAATCTCAACTCATGCATGCCAATTTCATTTGGGGGTTGATGCAATGACATTGCTTTACAATTCATTCTAGGTGTGGGTGGGTCCAGAGGTGAAGGAATGCTTCTTAACATGAAACAATGTTTTCCTCAAATATTTTGTTGTCGGTTGGTATTCAAACTTTATAGGATAGACAAGTTAAACCAGTCCTATTAAGCCAGCTCCCCTCTTGAGGAAACAAATAACAGGAAATATACAATTCTTGGGCCAAAGCAGTAAAGCATATGATGACCACTACGTTGCATAAGATTGTATCTTTTACGTCTTATTGTTGGTATTATTATTATTGGATTTATTTACTAAGGACTATGGAGTAAAGTTTCACACCCGGCATTCAAACTCATGGACAATTGAGAAACAATGGGAATTCAATATTATGGTTACTAACCTCTACAAGACAATATGATGTATATTTATACTAATTATTATTTACTTTGTTTGCACAGATTTTTTTAGTTAGAAAAAAATATGAGAATTGGACAACTCCTATCTTTCATCATGATTACCAGTAACCCATTGTTGTTTCCTTTCATAGGAATAATTCAAGAGAGTGATATTCAAAATTGTGAGAATATGATCCTTGATAATAAATCCAAGTATTACATACACCCTCTCCATCAATCTCTGTCTTGCCAATAAAATTTAAAAAGGACAAGCGTTGCTTGAACGCTTAATGAGATAAAAACGGCATTAATGCTTAGACATGAGCTATTTTTGTGAGCACAATTGTAGATTCTAGTACTCCTCCCGTATTTCAGTTTCTACAACGTTTGACAACGTTAATTCAATATCATTTAGTCTAAATATTTAATCATTTCTAATTCCTTATTTCCCCTCCCTCAAATGAAATTGGAAACTCCATAAAATGCATACATTTAAAGGGACAACCAGCATGATGAGAAATATTTAGTACATAATATACTCATCAAAATAATATGCTGGAATGTTGATGTAATTACTGTGTTCAAATGCTTTCCTCCTTGATAAGAGATAAATCATGACCTCATTTTTTTGGATAAGTACGCATCATGTTACACCCTTCTTCATAATGAGATGATGAAAGATATTAGAAGCACGAGCCATGTGATGATGGCAGAGGACCCATGTTTTGATACCTTCTTACTAGTTACTGACTCATTAATAATTTTAACTTTATAAAGATGAGATTGTTTTTCGGCTTTTCGGGTAATTCTAAACGGTAATGACTCACCCCTTTCCCTCCCCCCCCAAGAACAACAAACTATTACAATGTTTATTTTTATTTCTTATTTTCCCATTCTAAGATGAATCTCATCAGTAAATACTTTCACGTTAATCCAAATTTGAAGAAACACGCTAAAACACACAATAAATTGATGCAGGGAATAAAATCTTTTGTAAAAAAACTCCTGATTCCAGGTGTTGGAATATTTATGTAAATTTAATTCCTGTAATTTGTGTGAGCAGGTGCAAATCCAGGATGATTAACTGCAAATTTAATTCTGTAGATTACAAGGTGATAAAATAGATGTGAAATCCCCGGCATAAAAATATATATTTATCAAAGGAACTAATTCCTAGCAAGGATATGTGATGTCCCTGAACTAAGGATCAAAATATAAAATCTTATTTCAACAGATTCGAGGTTGAATTTAATATTTCCAACTACAATAATACAATGATTTCCTTACCTTACAATGAAATCACAGAAATATATTTAACAGCTTCCTCCAACGTTGTAAACTTGATGAAATAAATCCTCTTTAACTTTGGGAGTTGAACTGTCCATACCCCCAGTTGGTAAGTACAATCTTCTGTGTACCCCTTGGTATGGAATGTATATATATTTACCATAAAATTCAGCACTTTTCACACACAAAAAGGGATTTACATGTCCAAACACCTGGGAATGTTTTCAATTGCTAAAAAAGTAGGAATATGATCCTTGTTGTTGCGGATAAGCCCCCACAAACAAATCCACCCAAAGGTCTTTACACCACAAAACCTAAGAGTCCAACATGTTTTGAACCATTTCTTGCTAAAGATAGTTGAAGACTAAAAAACAGAGTGTATTGTGTACACTCCTCACATGAACTGTTGGCCTTATTTTCTACAAGAGTTGGATGGGGGGGGGGGGGGG
>JAAOWG010000570.1:0-14944 GCA_036491945.1 Paranurophorus simplex
CTGTGCAAAAGCGCTAGCATTAAAATGCGTTATTTACGCCATCGCCTCATTTTACGGGGCCCTCACCCTGTTTTCCGTTTTAATCAAATGGATTCAAAAAGGGAATGAATTTTGGAAAGTGAAGGAACGTACTCTACCACCCAAATGCCTTCAATCCTTGGGAACACATTCCTTCATCAATTTAAAGGTAAAACAACATAAATAAACGTTTCTCTGTATCCATAATTCTGGGTTTGAAAAGGACGTTCGACTCCACTACGTTGAAGATGGGGATAGATCCAAGCCATTGATGTTGTTTGTTCATGGATTCCCCGAATTCTGGTTTACTTGGAGGAAACAATTGAAACATTTTGCAACAACTCATTGGGTAGTTGCCCTTGACCTTCGAGGCTACGGAGATTCCACCAAACCCTCTAAAACCTCAGCCTACACAATGGAGATCCTTGTTCAAGATATCCAACTTTTTCTCAGAGCTCTTAACCGTGAGAAATGTATTCTGATTGGACATGATTGGGGTGGTGCAATAGCCTGGGCCGTTGCCTCAACTTATCCACAACTCATTGACAAGCTAGTCATACTAAATGCCCCACATCCGGCTGCAATGAGGAAAAAACTTTATGAGCTTAAACAATTCCTCAAGTCTTGGTACATCTTCTTCTTCCAACTCCCCCTCATCCCGGAGCTTTGCTACAGAACCAATGATCTGTTGGTGTTTAATCGATTATTTGGGGCGTCCATCTCCGAGGAAGAGATGGAGGCTTATAAATATGTTTGGAGTCAAAAAGGAGCTTTCACCCCACCCATTAATTACTACAGGAATTTATTCAATGCTTCTAACCTAGTGGAGCCTAAAGTTTGGCCAAAGATTACAAGCGAGACGCTAATCATTTGGGGTGAGGATGACCTCGCATTAGACAAAGACTTGGCAGAGATGAGTGGAGATTACGTAGAAAAAGCTAAACTTGTTTACATTTCAAATGCAAGTCATTTTGTTCATTCGGATAGAGGGGATGAGGTTAATGGTGTAATTGAGGATTTCATTCTTTAATAAATGATTGTGCAATTTCTGATTATTTTTTATCTTGTTCACTCTGCACTTTGGACTTGTGTACTCTAATTGAGTAGTTGAACATTGAGTAGGCAATTCAATACTTTAATTTAGTTGTTCAGGATGGAGCGTGTGAAGAGCATGCTCAAGATTTTAATAGTTAAGGGCCTAGTCCTTGGTGTGGCATCAATTTACACTGCGTTGATGCTAATTGTCCTGCTTTTCAAATGGATTAAAAGAGGAAAGGAATTTTGGATCGTAAAAGAACGTACACTACCGCCCTTGATCCTGCAAGATCCAGCAGTTGGTCGTCATTCCTATTTGAATCTAAAGGTAAGTCTCTCTTTTGGGAGTTAGTTAAAAAAGATCTTAAATTATTATAGGATGTGAAAATCCACTACGTTGAAAATGGTGATAGATCCAAGCCATTGATGTTGTTTGTTCATGGATTCCCTGAATTTTGGTTTTGTTGGAGGCATCAATTGAAGCATTTCGCAAGGGATTATTGGTAATTCCTTATAAAGTCCTAATGGACCAACAAATAAATTGATTTATGATTCAATAGGGTGGTTGCCCTTGATATGAGGGGATATGGGGATTCGGATAAGCCAAATAAAACAAGTGCCTACACCATCGAGATTTTAAGACAAGATATTGTGGATTTTGTTCATGCCCTTCGCCGTGAGAAATGTATTCTCGTGGGACATGATTGGGGTGGTGTTGTTTGTTGGGAAGTGGGGGCACGGTAAGGGTGTAATTTAAATAATTTAAATAATTATATTTACAACTTTGATGTAATTACAGCAACCCTGAGTTAGTTGATAAACTTGTGATAATGAACGCCCCTCATCCAACGGCATTTAAAAAAAAGCTTGAAGGCTCAATTAAACAATTCCTCAAGTCTTGGTACATCTTTGCATTCCAACTTCCATTCTTTCCCGAGTTCTACTTACGACAAAATGATTTGGAACTGTTGAGAGAAATGTTTGAAAATAAATTAACAGAGGATGAATTAGAGGCTTATAAATATAATTGGGGAAGGGCAGGTGGGTTTATTATATTCTAATTAATGTGGGTTTAATTGTTTTAAATATACATATTTTAAAATAAAATAGGAGCCTGGACCCCACCCATCAATTACTACCGATGTGCAATGGGAGCAGAGCGTCTTGTTAATCCCCGAACCCTTCCAAAGATAAGTGTACCAACGCTATTGATTTGGGGAGAGAATGATATTGCTTTGGATAAAGAATTGCCACAACTAACTAAACCTTTTGTGGAAAATCTTAAAATTCAGTATCTTCCAAATGCCAATCATTTTGTGCAAAATGATGCACCCGACGATGTGAATCGGTTGATAAGAGAATTTATTTGAATAAAATTAAATCTTTAATTCCCTTCATCTGAATTCATTGAGGTGTGATGAGGCCTTCGTCCTCTTTTAGATGGAGGGGGACTTGATCCTGGGGATCGAAGATTATGTCGACGATGTTGAGGGTGATGACCCCGAAGTTGTGTAGCTGTTGGACTAAAGATATCGGATTCAATAGATGAAAGGCTTTGGGATGTGTTGTATTCTTCAACATAGCCTTTGACTGCTTGCCATATTTTATCTTCTTTTAGTAGGTTGGTAACGTTTTCAATGTCAGGGGCCATAAAACGATCACGGTCCCAGGGTCTGTATCATTTTTTATACATTTTTTCAAATTCATAAAACTATAAATGTGTGTACCTTGCGACAGAACGAACAACTCGATAAACCTCTTCAAGTGGAACCGTTGTTTTTAAGGGTCTTAGAAATTCAATTGCCTGGCAAGCAGCCAAAAGTTCTATTGCAATAACTCTTTCCACATTACGAATCACCTGAAAGGCAGTTAGTTGGCAGTTAATCACCTGAAAGATGGAATACATATAAAAGCGTCTAACCAATAGACATTTCCTTGCAGAGAAACCTCCCATTGAAACATGATCCTCTGTACCAGCACTCGTACTAAGTGAATCAATAGAAGAAGGGTGACACAAAACCTTGTTTTCCGAAACCAATGATGCGGCTGTACAATTTAAAATTAAAAATAGTTAAATGATTTAATTGTTAATTATTGTTACCTGTGCAATGTGCCAACATGAAGCCCGAGTTAAGTCCTCCATCAATTGTTAGAAATGCAGGTAATTCACTTAGTGCTGGTGGAATTTTTATGTTTTATTTTACATAGTGTTAAATTTAAATACCTGGATTAACTAATCTCTCAATTCTTCTTTCACTCATTGAACTAAGCTCATGAATCCCAATTGCTAAATAATCCAAAACCTTTGCTGGGTATCTACAAATTGAAATTGAATTTTTTTGAATAATTGTTTTTAGAGGCTCACTCTCCATGAAAATTTCCAGCGGATATTATTTCATTCCGATCAGCAAAGACAATCTGTTGGTATTAATTAAATGTGTTGGAACTAAATGTAAATTACTGGATTATCAGTTGCACTATTCATCTCCGTTGTAATCACATTACGAACAAATTCTATTGTGTCATTAACTATCCCATGGACTTGAGGACAACATCGGATTGTGTAGGCGTCTTTGGGAATTCAAATTAAATTGTATTTTATCGTGACAAACTTTTACCTTGTACACGATCACAGAATCTGTGACTTGCTAAACAAAGACATTTTTAATATTCATGATTTTGTTGGACTACCAGCAATTTGTGAAGGATAAGTTGTTGAATGAAGTAAAGCACGAAGTCTCTTTGCAACTAATCCCTGACCTTTATGTGGTCTTATCTTTTGCACGTCTGACAAAAATGGATTTATACATTCATTTCATTTGATTTATAATTTACCGGAATCAAAGGCTCTGCAAGTGCCCTTTAAAACTTCCTGTTTAATATAAAATCACGACAAATTGAGACAAACATTATTTCATTGACTGATAAAACATATTTTAACACATTATTTAAAATACCAGTGGAATAACTGAACCAGTATCTCGTTTTATTGTAGGTTATTATACTTACAAGGGTAAGTGCAGCAACCACATCCGCTTGTCTTGCAATAATAGCTGCTCTTTCCACGGCCTCAGCTCCCAATGACGTTATCAATTGAGTCCCATTGATCATTGCTAATCCTTCTTTGGCCACGAGGGAAATCGGCGTCAGATTGTGTGATTCAAGTACATATTTAGCTTCGCCCCATCCCTTTAATTACCCAAAGCAAAGGTTATTATTGTCAAACAAAAATAATAATATAAAATAATACAGGACAAAAAATAATTTACCGTCTCTGGACTCCACATTTTCCCTTCCCCCATCAACCCCAAAGCAAGATGAGAAAGAGGGGCCAAATCTCCGCTTTTTATTAATTAAAACAATTTAAATTAATTCATCTATGTACACTCTGTGATAATACCTGGCTCCAACTGTCCCTTGTTCAGGGACCCAAGAAAGACAAGAAGCTGGAATTTATTGTTCTAATCATTCCTTCAACACCAACAGTAATCAACACCCACCATTAAAAGCATCCACAAGTTGAAGCAACGTTTTGATTGTAATTCCACTGTAACCTTTAGCTAAAACATTTATCCTTAGAGCAAGAAGCATTCTTGTTTTTTGAGGTGATAAGGGATGACCCACCCCTGCAGAGTGAGAGCGAATAAGGTTTTCTTGAAGTTGTCTAAAAACAAAAGTTTAAAAGTTGTTTCATATTTTTTATAACAAAACACTTACATCAGCTTATCTGGTTCTATTACAGTTCGAGCAAATTTTCCAAATCCAGTTGTTATCCTATTTTACAAAGTTGACGAGTCTTGAAGATTGTCGCGTAATTAGTATCACTCACCCATACACAACTTTGTAAAAAATCAAAATGAGAATGAGTAAGAGTTGAATGAAATTACCTTTATTCTCCAATAGAATCTTGTCAACCAACTCTCTGGCTTCTTGAACTTTCTCTTTGGCTTCAGTTGACAACTAATTGGACAATATGAAACTCAAATTAATTTCTAATCCGAATTATTATTTCAAAGTTTTCGGGCTTCAAAAGTTTTACCTTAATTTTATACCGCCCACGACCCAATTGAAGTAAATCATCCGTACTCAACGAGTTTCCATCCATTATCATGAACTATTAAAAAATACAATCCCGAAAATAGATTTCATTGAATTGAGCAATTACCTCAGTGGGAGTTGTGAATGAGCTGGCCCTGTTGGAATACAGTTAATTATTTTAAATTTATTTTCTAATTACTCTTGTTCAGGAATATATTTTATTTCTGCTTGATCCATAACCGGATTTGGCCAGTCACTCTCAAGAACTGTAAAGTCGGTTTGAGACAAAGTAAGTAAAGCTGTAATATGAGGCATACCAACGGAAATGAAATCATTGTCATCCAGAACGTCTTTGACGATATCGTCAGGGTCTATGATTGCCCCACCTGAATTAAAATTTGGAATTTAATATACTATTTATGTAATGAATTGATCCATCTTCCGTACCTCTTGTCTTCCTAACCTCAGACACAATTTCCTTTCGACATGGAACACTTGTTGATAGGCGTTGATACCTTTTTAAGGCTTCATCAGCCAAGTGACGGACGTTCCATTTCCCTTTTAAAGAACCCTTACGTTTTGATCATACATACAGTACTTACCATCTTTACAAGGGATTTGAAACCATTCACCTCGGACCCTTGCAGAAATTTTCATTCTCAATCCAAACTCTGAAGCATCATTGATCTGCTTTACTTTAAATTTATTCACTGTCGTTCCATATATTGCGAAATAAACAAGTAAAAAAAAAACATTTTTATTGCAAGGTTCCTTCGGATCATTGGAATTGATAATGATTTGGGTTAATTAGTTATAAAAGAGATCAATTTCTCAATCTCACTAAATATCCACATGTTTTGTTAATTTGAGAGAATGATATTTTTGAATAAAAAGTAATTAAATGAAACTGACGTCCCTTTGAAGTTATTCCTCTCCGGAGGGTGCTTGTTGAGCAAATATTTGTTGGGTTAGATCGATTTAAGGGAAAGAGAAAGATTTTACTTCAGTTTCACTTTTTACTTTGCACCTGTTGCGTCTCTCTAAAAAAAGGTTTTTATAGAAAATGGGGAAATTGAGAGCCATCATTTTTTCAACATTTTTGTTGGGGATTGTTGTAGGGGAAGGAAGGGACAAAAGATATCCGGATCATTTGGACCCTTTTCCATTTTGGATTAAAATTGGGGGTGAGCTGAGATTTGATTAAAGTAGTACAACAAATTACCAACAACACCCTTGACTCCAATTCATTAATTCTGTATAATCTGGTAATTAACAGAGTGTCCAACATCAAATGATGGGAATCAACAACACTTTTGTCCATCTCCTTCAATGGAAGGGAAATGGGTTTGCATTGATGGTAATTATTATGTGTATAGGCATTAAATGTGAAGATTAAATCAAACCTTTTCCCTTCTCTCCTTTTATTCATAGATTACGTCTTGTGTGATGGGGTTAGAAATTGCCCCAATGCGGAGGATGAGGAGGAATCCTTTTGTCTCTTTTACAAAGCTGTAGGTTGGAACTGAAATATGTCATGTCATGCTATTTGTATGTTGCAGTTGAAATATCAAGTCCGATTATTGACCAGATCAGTTGTTAATCTTGGAAAGGGGGATGTGACTGAAAAGATTGAATCACAAGATTCCGTGTCCAGTCCTCATCATCGGCAATGGGGGCATCTTATGCCTGTTTAATTCCTATCTCAGTTTGTGTGCAGCATATTAGTTAGTATTAAGCTGTAGGCATAAATAAATACATACATGCTCCATTTACATGATTTTGATTAAATTATTATTTTTTCATTCATTACAATTACAACATGTATTTCATTTTATTGATTATTTTAATAAACTCTGTAAATTCCGAGTACATCTACAAAACAGATTTCTATCAAGTTGATGTAAGTTTGTATAAGGCCTCTCCTTTTTTCAACAAAATTTTTGCAGCTGGACCATTTCTCTTTCACGACGAACAAAACCTTCCAACTAAAATATTTGTATAATGACACCCACTGGAATAAAAGTGCAAATGGTCCAATTTTCTTTTATACTGGAAATGAAGGGGATATTGAAGGGTTTGCACAGAATACAGGGCTTTTGTGGGACCTTTCAACAACTTTTGGGGCTTTAGTTCTATTTGCAGAACATCGATATTATGGGACTTCAATGCCATTTGGGAATGATTCTTTTAGTGTGAGTGCCTAGTTTTTTTTAAATTTAGTTTGTTTCAGTTAATTTATTTATTCATTTATTTAGTCACCTTCAAAATCGGGTTATTTAACATCCGAACAAGCGTTGGGAGATTTTGCTCAATTGTTGACTTTTTATAAAAAGAAAGAAAATGCAGAGAACTGTCCAGTTATTGCATTTGGGGGGTCGTATGGGGGTGAGAAATGGGATAACATTATTGCATAAGTGATATTATTTTTTAGGTATGTTAACTGCATGGATGAGAATGAAATATCCACACATCATTCAAGGGTATTAAATTTCATGCCAATTTTCATCTTAATTTTAATTTATAAAAGGGGAATAGCGGCTTCTGCCCCAATCGCTCAATTTTCAACCCCATGCAACAAATACAGCCAAATTGTAACATCGGATTTTGAACGTGCCAACATAAACTGTTCTACAACCATTAGGAAATCATGGAAAGTGATCAATACTTTTGGAGACAATGGTGCCAACTAAATACTCACACTTTTATGAGTCATTGAATTTGTTTCCAATTCCAACAGAAAGAGGAAGGGAGTGGATATCCAATACATTCCGTCTTTGCACCCCCCTCTCCAATCCAACTGATGTTCAAACATTCAAAGAATGGCTAACTGATGTTTACGGTAGAAACCCAAATTGAATGTTCATAAAAGTTACGCAGCAAATCCAGGTTATCTCGCCATGATTGATTATCCTTACCCTAGTAGCTTCTTGGAACCTGTCCCCTCCAACCCTGTGAATGTGAGTCAATAAATATATGTACATAATGAAAACCTTCCACATGACCAGTCCTGATTTTGTGTTACAACAGGTCGTATGCAGCCTCATCAGTCCCCCAGACTCATCAGACAAAATAATTCTCAAATCCATCTTCAAAGGGATCAGCATTTACTTTAACTACACTGGAAAAGCAAAATGTCTCAATTATAGAGATGAAGCTACTGGAGATTTAGCTGCAGGTGGTTGGGACTTTCAAGCTTGTACGGAAATGAGTATGCCAATGTGCAGTGATGGGGTGTTGGATATGTTTGAAGTTTCGGAATGGAATGCAACTGCCTATTCCGATGATTGTTTTCAGAGATTTGGAGTACGACCGGATTATGATAAAGCTCAACTTGTTTACGGAGGAAAAGACATTAGGGCGGCTTCTAATATCGTATTTAGGTAAACACAAAATACTCTAATATAATGAACATTTATAACTAAATGATTTGCAGCAATGGACTATTAGATCCATGGTATGGGGGTGGAATACTTGAGAATTTATCTGACACTTTGATTGCCGTTGTAATCCCCGAGGGTGCACATCACCTTGATTTGAGGGGGAAGGTGATGGGATCTTTTTTTGCAATTTATTTGATCAATTTTTTTAGAACCCTAAAGACCCACCTTCTGTCAAGGCAGCAAGAGAGATTGAAGCATACCAAATCCAAAAGTGGATTAATGAATATAAAAAAAATAAGGTTTAACATTTTTTATTGATAAACTTGTCCAGTTGATTTCTCAATATATTTCCCTTCATTATTATTTGGTCGATACCACCAACCAAAATGTTTCTCCCCTTCTAGTCCAGTCTTCCAAGGCTTTAAATTCAATTTTAAAAAAAAAACAACCTTCAGAGAAACAATGCCATACCTCATCAAATGCCTGAAACATTTGAACTTTAACACCATTACTCTGCGACCAATTTCTCATCCCTTCCCAAAATTTTCTTTGGTTCTCAATCGTGTTTACAGCTCCATTAAATGTTTGTCCTTGTGATGCCCAACCAGTCTCTCCAATCATGACTTCAATACCTTTGTATCTCCAAAAACCATCACGGGCACTGTAGTAAGCATCCGAGATTTGTTGAACTGCTGCTGCAGGATTGTTTGCACCTGATCCAGGGTATAAATTGCACATAATGAAATCAGACTCTTGAGCGATTTGAATTAAAATTTGTTGATTGTTTCCTCCCCAAATTTCACCGCAGGTGTGTACCTATATATTAGGATTGGATATAAATACGTAACATAGCAAAATACTGCATACCCTTGTTCCAACTTTAAGTCCCATCCCATTTGCCCTGTTTTTATTATTTCGTATCATTTGAAGTACCCTTGGACCATTGTATCCATCAGTGACATATTCATTTGTAAACACAAGGCCCCACACGGTCCCACGATAAAGGGAATTTGCATCTGCAGCAGCGGAAAAGGCATTATTTATTTCCCTATCCATCAAAGCTTGATCGTCATGTTGATAAATCCCTTGAGAAACTGAAAGTACTACGGAATTGTAGTCACGATTTATTTGACCTGCCGCACGCGACACCAGACAATTGCTGTCACATTGATCCCAGTTTTTTCCATTGTTGTAGGCTGTTGGGTTTAAGAGTTTTAAATCAGACTGAAAGTGATGACAACTTACAAGCCACTCCCATCCCATAAGTTGATACAGCATTATGTTTATTCAAGATGATCCTTAGCATTTGCTTGATCTCGTCAAGTGTGTATGTATCCCAGTTGGGGAAAGGGGCGTTCTTAACGTATGGAGAAAAAGCAACCCCAAAATAATTTATATTTTGAGCAATTGCAGTTTGGGTAAGAACTGCTGTGAAAATTAATAAAAAATGTTTCATCATGATTCTGATGATGTTGGATTTTGAGTTTGGTTTTATATATGTGTGCAGCTTGTTCAAACAACCGCAAACAGAGAAATGCTGCCTTCTGCAGAACTATTTGTTGAGTGGCTTTAGCTGGAAATATTGGTAATTGAGTGATGTCATCTATTTTAGTATTCAAATTTTTACTCGGTAAATTACAGCACAAATATGATGAATGATATATGTATTATATGTACGAGAAAGAATTCAGAGTAACACTACAAGAGCAAATTTATGCCTACAACTCCAAAAGTACAAAATATATTAAACCTTGTTCATCGTAAACCTCTGTTTAGGTGTAAATGTTAAAGTCAGAGTCAAAAACATGTTTCTGTGCTTGTGGAGCAGTCATTTGATTTTGCACAGCTTCAGTAATTGAAACTCTTCGAATTCCGGGAGGCGGTGCAGTAATCTCTTGGGCAGTGATAGTGACTGCGGTAGCTTCTTCAGTTGATGATGCTCGTCGAAGGAGGCGACCCAGTACTGAAATAACTTTAAATGGTCTTTTTATATTAAATATTACTCACAGCTTGGTCGTCGCTCAGCTAAAATAGGATCCAGTGGGGGGTTACTCATAATATAACGTCTAGCCTCTCGAGGATCCTTCAAGTAGAAAATTTCATTTCATTTTCGTTTCCATTTCTTGTTTATTTACCATTGAATTGAGTCGTTTGATTTGACCTGTTGATTTGTTGATGAGAAGAGTTGAACTAAAGAAGAGGAAGCAATTTTTGGGGCTGTGGACTTTGCAATAAATAACTGCGCATTTGAAGTGATTTATTCATAGTTTATGCTTTTTGTAAACATTTATTTTTGTAAAAGTTTGTGTTCATAATTTATCATTGTTTTGTAAACATTGATATCTACTTATAAATACATAAATTCATATTATACGTGATTTCAACATCTTGCTATAAACTTTTTATTAGCTTATTACACGGCAATACAAAATTACTATGATTTGAATTTTTGGTATTTGTTACATTACAAAAACTTCATATATAGCCCGAGTCAGGAAATATGAGAATATCTCAGAACTTGTTAAATTAAGCAAAAAGCGAATTCAAACAATTTACTCTCATTGAATAACTGTCATTCACCCTCCATGTACTTTTATATCAGAAAGAAAAGATAATATTATGACTAAACATGATGTATTTCCCAAGTTTGTATCTTTGCAAGAGCCTTATTTATATTCTGGAAAATTAAACCGTGAGTGCTGGTAGCTTGTAAGCACTGATTTGTCGCCAAGAATATTATATAGCTGTTTATGGTGTGGTTTATGTGAACAATCGACCATTGTTGAGTAGGTTTGTTCACACACTCGGCTATATGAAACAATGGTTCGGGCTTCCCCCCGTAGTCTTCTTTTGTTAATTCCATACAGTAATTTGATGCATCTCGGATTCCTCCCCAGGAAGTTTTTTCAAATTCAACTCTAAATTCTTCGTCTCCCATCTGAATTGAATTACGGGGATAATAAATCCCAATATATTTTTTATACAGCTTGGAATAAATATAAAATTTGCTAGACCAAACCATTGTTGTTAGTAGGGCCATGGTTATAAGTTTGACTGGACGCATTGCTTAAAGTTAAAAATATGTATAATGAGTAACCCACAATGTTTTATGAAATTACCAACCAGCCTTTAAAATAGTCTTTAAATCCGCTTTTGATTGACTTTATCAGGGATATTCGATGAATATAAACCTTTCGTAGCTAAATTATTAGAATAATAGAATAATTTATATTTAATTTATAGTCTGTGTATGCTTACTCCTTCTCCACATTGAATGTTAATTGTTAATGAATTTTTTACTAATGAATTCAATTCCAATATTCTATCAATTGCTTTATGATATTTTGTTGCATCAAAGGACAATTAATCGTTAAATAATGAAATCAATTTATAATACACTTGAGTATTGAGCGGCCTCCCCATTTCAAGTGAAGGGTTAAATAATGAAATCAATTTATAATACACTTGAGTATCCTTGAAATCAATTAAAAAAGTTAAGTTAACAATGAACAAATTTGAACAAATTTGAACAACTATTTGTGCTAAAATTAAAATGTTAATAAAATTCTCAAGTTATTAATAAAACTAGTTGTTCAAAATTTAAAATAAATTCCAAAACGAAAGAATAAAAGTTGCTCAAAAAGTACTTGTTAGCACTTGTAGTTTAGTCGGTAGAAGAAATGTCTGTAAAATTATCAAAAATCAATTTGCTCTACTGACAGTAGAATCAAAATTAAGTGCATGTCCTGAAAATTTAAAACCTCCAGTGTAACTTCATATAGCCGGAATCAGGGAGTATGAGAACAACTTAGAATGTTGCTAAAAATCGGTCCTAGACGCGTTTTGTCATTTGACAAAAGACAAAACCTAACCTAACCCAGCTTCTCATCCTCCCAAAATTTGAGGATTTTTTAAAAGAATTTTCAAAAAATTGGTTTGGCAAATCTACCGGCCTAACATGACCCCCCATTTATGCTGAATTGCCTTCCGATATTATATATTAGAGTAATAGCCATAATAATAAAAATAAGTGAAAAAGTGTACTGATCATGATAATAAGTGACCACATTTTCACAAAATTCGAACAAAAGCAAAGGGGACTAAAAGGTTGAAAATTGAATTGGTTTAAGGGTTAATAATAATTCTCATTTCATGAGTTTGGTTAAATTAAACCTAAACGAAAGAATACGCTCTCATTAAAATATTTTACTTTTAAAATCCCTTCATACCACATAAGTATTGTTCACCGAATAATAAATTTTTAACCCTTTTTTAACCCTTTCTATATTTATTACATTTCAACAATGAACTAAGGATTTTAATCCTCATTATTTACTGATACTTCCTTGCAGTATTTTAACCACTCAATCAGACATTCACCACATAACACGTCGGGTTCTCAAATGTTTCCAATATTATTTACAAATGTATTTGCATTGATTCGACAAGGTGTGTCGAATTTAATCCTAAAAGGAAATGAAGGGGTCAAGGAAAAGGAAACGGACAAAAATGGAGAAATCAAGGTTGCTGGGTAAGATTGAAGGAATACTGTATTATGTAAAATTGCCTAATTTATTATTATTCATAGAACACCTCAAGAAACCGATAGTCCTCCTGTTGAGAAATTGATAATACTTTTAGAAGAAGCCAAAAAATATTTTGAGGTATTTTGTTCACTTGTGGAAAGTATTTTAATGAATTTCTATTCAGAAAACCTCCTCAAAATGTGAGGACGCTAACATTCCAAACCCTCAGCCTTCTGAATCTAAATCTGAACAAGCATCTCAACAAACTACTGAAGCAGCCAATGTGAAAGACATAAAAGAAGGTGCAGTAAAGGGTGATTGTTCCACGACTTCTTCATCCTCATCTGAATCTTCAAAACCTGTTCTAGAACAACCCCCAAAGCTTTTGACAACGGAGGTTGAAGTCGACCCAAACCAATCTTTCTCAAATACATTAGGATTGGAAGAGCAAATAAACTTTATTAAAGAAACTATCATCTTTCCCACAGTAAATAAAGATATTTTTAAGGAGTGTGGGATACCATTGGTAAAAGGACTAATATTTCACGGCCCTCAACACGGAATGTCTTCTATTGTTCACGGAATGGCAAATGAACTCAAAAAAATATATGGAAAACCTCTTCGGATTTTTCAACGCTCCGACAAAGATAAATTTTCCAAATATGGCTCCGAAGGAGATGCATTTTTGAAAATGCTTTTCAAAACTGCAAGAGCAAACACCCCATGCATTATATATCTTCAGAATCTTTCAAACTTTTATCATTGGTGTGATACACTATATAAGGGAAATACTGTAGCTGACGTATTATGCACCCAAATGGATCATATCATTGATGGAAATGAAGATGTTTTAGTAGTAGCCACATTCGACTCTACAACAAAGATCGACAAAAAAATCCTAAGAAATGGGAGATTCACAAAGTTATTGGCCTTTCCACCGCAACCAAGTGATGCTAGAAGAAGGGCAGTTTTAGAAATGGCGACAAGAACATGGAAAATTCATCCAACTGTTGAGGTACTAAAGGAAGTTGCAAACAAAACGGATGTCTTTACTACAGAACAACTGGAGCGACTGGCTTCAGAGACTTTGAAGTCGACAATGACTAAATTCGTTAAGGGACTAGACTCGGATTGCTGTGGGAAATGCAAAACGGATGTAACTCATTTGAAAATAGATAGTGCAAGATTAAAAAACTCCATTTGTCCAACGCTCCAAGATTGGTTGGACAACATAGAACTGATTAAGTCTGAAAAATTAAAAGAGCCTGAAAAAAAGAAGGAGAAGGAAAGCCCTAGATTTATTTCTCCTGTTGATGAGACCCTTTCTTTCGCCTCCGTTGGGGGGTTGGAAGAACAAATTCAATATTTAAGGGAAAACATTATCATTCCATTGCAAAGGAAAAAGGTTCTGGCACAATGGGGGGTGGAACCGGTGCGTGGCGTTATTTTTTATGGGTAAAAGTCTATCTCAAAGATTTAATTATTTAAATATAATTATTTGTTTCCAGTCCACCTGGAACGGGAAAGACGCTTTTAGCAAAAAGCCTTGCTGCGGAACTTAGCCAACTTGATCTTTTTGGGGAAGAGGGTAGCAGCAAAAAAAAGTTTTCATTCTTCTATCAAAAAGGTAAGTTCTAGTCTGAGAAAACAGAGTTTTTTCCAACATTTTTTTCGCAGCTGGAGAATTATTTAATTGTTATGTTGGTGAGACGGAGAAAAGTATTCGAAACTTATTTGCAACTGCAGAAGCTGCAAAACCTTCAATAATATTTTTTGATGAGATCGATGGCCTCTGTTCTAAGCGGAATGAGAGCAACATTAAATTTTATTCAAGCGTTGTTACAACAATGTTGGGACAGTTGGACAACGTTAAAAGAGGAGAGGTCCTCGTCATCGCAGCTACCAATCGTTTAGATGTGTTAGATCCGGCTTTAAAACGACCAGGAA
>JAAOWG010000571.1:0-14942 GCA_036491945.1 Paranurophorus simplex
AACACCTCCTCCTACAACGGCTTTGATGCCTCCGCCCACACCATCACCTTATCAACCTCCAACACCTCAACCTCTTACAGCCCCTCCAACACTTATGGTTCCCAGTCACCCCTACTCTAGAATACCGGATGGGCCTCACTCCTAATCCTCAATTGATTCATGAACCAAGTTATTTGGGAGTTCAGGAAAGAAAGGTTTCTATTTTTTTGTCTCTATCAACTTTAATAATTTAATATTTTTAGTTGGATTCCACTCCTGCTCCCCAACCCATGACCAAAACAGTCATACTACAAGTTCCAACCAATCAACCTCAACAAATAGTGACATTATCGGTAAAGAATGAGCCCCATTATTAAATGCTCCATGAATTGCATGAAATATTTATTCTTGAAATGTAGAAAGAGTTGATGGAAAAAGCACAGGAAATATTTAGAACAGCCACCAAAGCCACACGTCCTGAAAAGGAACACATTCTAAAATTCATGGCTGGAACAAGAGGTAAGGATTTGTTTGAGTCGGGAACTTTTTCATTTTGTAAATGACAGACAATCCATGCCCCGAATTGGGAAGTATTGTCACCATAAAACTCAGTGAACATGAGGAGCAACTTGTACAAAAAGACGGTTCCTTAATTACCTTTTCTTCTGAAACACATTTTCAAATGAATTACAACACAGGGGAATGGAAAGTTATACAAAAACCTCCAAAAATTGATAATTTATCCCACCCATTGATGCAAGCCACTGTCTAATTCACCTTGAACAAATTTTTCCATCTTTCCACAGACCAGAACCGAATTGTGCATTGTCATTATAACAACTATGCCGTTACTTTACAGATAAATAAAGAAAATCAAAGTAACTTACAACAAAGGTACATTTATTTTTTTTTGGAATTCTTAAATGACATAGTGTAGAATTCTACTGTTGAAAATTATTTTGCCACCCCTACAATTGCGGGTTTAATAACACGTTCGTGTAACTTGAATCCTAATTTCGATACAAAAATCACTGTTCCCGACTCTTTCCCAGCTACCTCCTAAAAACATTACAATGTTATTTGTCATTATACAAAGAAGACTCTAGACAAATGATTATACTTGAACCACCACAGCCTCATGTTCATTTGGATTGAATTTTAAATCAATGGGATTAATTATAGTTAGACCATGATTCTTGAAAACCTATAAAACAACATTTAGCCCATTTGTTCAGCATCATTTAAATCACAGACGTGAAGTAAACTAGCCCTTGTCATAGACAGCCCTTCATACAAAACCTTTAAATGTTTGTTTTCCTCAGTAACATCTTTGGGTACGCTGTCAATAGCCAATCTTAGAATTTCCTCAATCTACATGCAAAGCACAACATTATAAATAAACTATTAAGGCACTCAACCCCAATCAATCTTACCTCCGTCATATCCTTACAAAACCCTTGAATTGCGAATAATTTAGCATCTTGTATCTGCTTTGTTAGTCTAGTCCTAACATTTTCCGTTTCAGCCAAAGCTCTCAAATATTTATCCTACAAGTAATCCCATGAATGAAAAGATATCCCCCCACTCTTTTTTGGATCTTACCTCAAACTCTCTCACTTTCATCAACAAATTTGTATTTTGTTCCGTTACTTCCCTCAACTTATTCCCCTCATCACATCCTTCCTCTTCTGAGGGGGCACAAGCATTGGGATTCTGTTTCCCCATGTCTCCATAGTCCACAGAGCTAGAGACGGACAGGGTGGCCTTATGTAGCTTGGAAACTGATACTTTTGGGGCCAGGAATTTAAATGGGATTTTTGGAGGATTAGAATTCCAGTAACGTACTTGAACCCCGAAGGATGATCTCTACAAAAATAAAGGGAAATAAAAATACATTATAAAATTGGATAATGGTCCTTATAACCTTACCCACAAGGGTTTTAAAACAGAAACCTTATTCATTGCTTCTAAATGTAGTGGACAACTGATTTCATCATTCCATCGTAATTTGTTTCCCGCTTAAAAGTTGGGGCATATTGAACCCTTGTTGAGGCGAAGGGAAGGATGAGCATCTTTTTCATGAAAAAAAACATTTCCCCAATTTCTCATTAATAAAGTTGATTGTAAATTGTGTAAAGGGGAAGATTGATGGGATTATGACCTTTGGAAATTGGAGCGGGACCAAAAAGTGGGTGGAATCATTAACGGGACCGTCAAAAAAAAGTTGCTGGACCACTTTTAGTGGGCTAACGACCGAGCGACCTTTATGAAATGTTCGCCAACTCCCGTCTCCGTTAGGATTGTGAAATTGCATGAATTCCAATGAAAAAAAATGAATTTGAGAACTCTCTGCTGGAGGTATTTGCCAATTGCACAGAAAAGTGGAAAGGGTATGGCCTCCGAATAAGTTTTTTTTTAAAAAATGTTTTTGAAACCTAGTGTTTGTAAACAGGGTTGAACTGCTATGTCCTGTAAATGGGGCTTTTTTCCGTTGTTTTTTTTAAAAATGTTGTGTATCGTCTAATGGGGGATGCTGGTCAAACGACTTTTTGTTTGAACCGGGATCAAATTGGGTGAATTGAGTGAATTTAGTCAATGACCCCAACCCCCGAAGGTCCTTATAACAATCCAGGTGCATTCCCAAAGATCTTGAAGATGAGGCCCCCAATTGGCCTAATATTTAAACCAATTCACCCCTTCCTCTGGTCCACTAGTTCCATTGTGACTCTTGTCCCTTTGATTTCCAACAATCACATCATATGGAGCCTCCTACTCCTGCTCCTATGTGGAACTATGGGGAGGAGGAGGAGATTGCAAGTGCTTTTTCTTTGTAAAAAATATATTTATTGGGAAATATTACGTGGGAGTGGGGATTGGGGATGATGCCATGATTGTTGTGCTACCCCTCTCCTCTCCCCCGTTTTGGGTCCTGAAGTTGCAACTTTAAAGTGAGGGGGTGGGGTTTTTCATCCCATTTTCCTCCATTGGTGAGGAGAAAGCTGGATGCAAGAGGTAAATTGAGAATCTCTCTCAACTTCCCCTCAACATGGATCCAAACTCTTGTAAAGTGAAGCAGCATCTTTGACCAAAGCGTATGTAAATGTATGGGTACAAAATAGGGTTGAGTGATTTATTCCAGATTGTGTAAGCTCTTGTGTGTGTTGAGTTTTGTCCATTAACAGTAAAGCTCTTTTTTTTAGAAAAAGGTATTGAGTTGGAGCTCAAAACAATTTGAATCAATCAATCAATATTCACCCTTCATGTTCCCATCAAAGCTCAAGAAATGTAGGGAAATATCTATCTTTGAGCATTTACCTATTTTCCCCTTCATTTCCAACCTTTCATAATGTTTACATATAAATCAATGGGGGCTTAGATTCGAGCTGCTGATGAATTAATAACCCTTTAGCTTGTCAACTACTGGATTTGAGGAACTTTGCACACCTGCACTTCAACTCCAAATTCTAAGAAAAAGGACTTAAGGGCTCCAAAGGAATCTTCTCTCAAAAATGAACCCTCAACTGAGGAGTGGGACAACTTGATTGAAATTTTTGAGGAGTTCAACTTCAACTTTATAAACTCAAGATGAGAATGCAATCATTGTAAATCCACATCCCTTTCAATGTTTCAATAGAATAAAAGTTGCCTCAACAAATTTCTCATGAATTTATTTTGATACTTTTTATCATGGAACAGCGTCTGATTGACAGGATTGAAGGATATGTATGTCATCCAAATACTTTGAACTAATTCAAGTCACTGCCTATGCCCATAGCTTTGGTTAAAATAATGTAACAACAATTCGGAAGCTCTATATTTTAGGATGATTGGGATTGATTGGGGTATAGTGTGTGATTGAGATTAGGTTTTTTTTGCATCCAATTGATTAGATAAAGTAAGATACATTACATCACTCCTCAGTCCAGTAGTTTAGTTTGGGTTGAGCCAACTTGTACAAATAATCCTCAGTTTCCAGTAAAGGTGATATTTACATTGAAAACAAGGTGGGAATTTGAGATTAAATGAGGTGAAGATTCTCATGCATTGGGAGAACAAGAAGTAGTTCAAATACTACACTCCTTCACTACATTTGAGAGAGAGGCTGCAGAACAAATACATTGTTTAAAGATTTGTTTCAAAAAAAGTGGTGTGCTGATTATTGCAGTTAAAAAAAGTATGTATTGTTCAACCAAGATTGGAAAGAATTATTATTAGGGTAAGTTTATTTATATTTTGATTCCTGTTCATTACCCTTTCCATCTCTTGCACCACGTTCAAATGATCATTAGAATTAGATGAATTCATTTGCAAACGCTTAACTGTGAATTTGATGAGAGAGGTTGAAAAAGGAAACCAAAGTTCATTTATTATCAATGCATCCTGCATCAGAACTCATATCATAACATCTCAAATTCCTTATATGCATACGCAATTGAAGAAAAACTTATGGAAGAAGGCCTTCCAGACCTTACCTAACATCTCAAATCCCCAATGCAGTCAATTAGAGAAAAAGATCATCAATTAAGAGCCATCTCTAAGCAGATCTTACCTTGAAGTATATTTTTAAACTGTTAGCTGAATGAATATGACTCATAAATGTTCTGTTCAATGGGAAAACATTGTTCCATGCCAATATTCCCAGCAAGATTTTTTAAAGTGTGTAGAAAACAAGGATTTATGAGACATAAGCTGCTTTACCTTTTTGTACATGGGTCATAAATCAAAACAAAATTGGCAATATGACTTTCAACAAGAGGAGAATGGGTATGAAAGGATTGGGGTTTTATTTGCAATAAATCTCGGATGATAATCTCAATGAAAATGAAAATATATAAAACAGATTGACATTACCCACTTGCCTTGTTTGTACAATAAATCATGTAGCAGCTACAAAAAATTAATTCCAGCTTTGATTACAGGCTCTGGAGTTATAATGGGATTTGAATTAAAGACGCAACTTTTCTCGGTATTGATGATTGTATGACAAACATTACCTTGTAAACAAGTTGAAGCAGTGGCTGTGTGAATTTCAGATGAATGATGATGAAGGGACGTAGTTTAAGGGATTTCCTTAACTTCCTGTTCCTCCTTTCAATCTTTGGGGGTGGGGCTCCAATCCTTGCGAAAGAAAGAACAATAAGACTGGCTCCAACTCATAAACAATCCAAACAAGGTTTGTTATAAAGTAATTAAAATTTTATGACTTGATGTTTGTTATTTGTAGAGGTTGATGAGTTCCGTGTAGGGGAACGAAGCATTCGTAAGATAATACAAGAGGTTGGGAATGAGGTCCAGATTCAATGTCCAATTGCACAAAGTTCTCCACAGCACGTTGAGTGGTACAAGGTAAGGGGACATTGTTGTACACAACACTTGTTTGCCTTACAAAGTATATTGACAATTGACGAAATATTTCAGCAAAATATCAATGGACGAGGAAGGAAGAGGATCACGCAATTTCGTAATAGATATGAATTATCAAGTATTGGGACGTTGGAGTTAAAATCCTTAATTCCACAAGATGCAGGAACATATATTTGTAAAGTTGCGAAAAAAGCGGACTTGCATTTTGTCCAATTAGTTGTCTCAGGTATTTTTTGTTGTTTTTTTTGGGATGAGGCTGGGGGCAGATGGATTATTGGGTTTATTTGATGTTTCTGTTGATTTATCATAAAAATGTGGGTTTTCTCACTTAGTTTTGAACAATGGGTGTTGAATGGGTTATCTGGAATTGTCAAATCTCTCATATCTTTCACTTCCCATCCATTTATTGTGTCAAAATGTCAGACACATGTAGCCAAACTGATCAAATAATAAATTCACCTCAAACTACTCGTGTTTTGAGATTAAAATCAAGCTTGTTGTAGTACTGCTCAAATTAGATCATGTCATTTGAGGAATAAGGCTAAACTAACCTTGTCACGTTGTCATTGATAAAAATATCTTGTTATCCAGTTGACTTTATTGACAATTAAATGTTATCAGGGTATATGTCATGAGATTTTGAAGTCAATGATGAAATTGGATAGATTAGCAATACATTAAGGGAGAGAATAAGCAATAGACTAAATTTCATGAAGACATCCCTTAATTAAAATAATTAGATATGTGCATACATCCTCCAGATCCTTATGCTTTCATCATGTTTATTTACTACATCCCTTCCTTTATTTATTATTTCCTTTAGGAGAAATCTCTTCCAAGAATAATCATCTTAAAAGCTCCCCCAACAAGAAGGGGGGTCCAGCTTTGGGTGAAAGTGAAGAACAAACATACTCAGCACCACAAATCTATAAAAATAATCTTCCCAAGGAAAAGGTTTATCATGCAGCTAAAGGGTTTCCTTCATTACTTTTAAGATGTGAGTCCACTGGGAACCCCAAGCCGACGATAACTTGGTTCAAGGTAAAGGATTGTTTTGAAATTTTAATTTATAGAAGAGACGTTTTTTTACAAAGAATGGAGAAATCCTGTCATCTTCTACAACTAGGGTCGCAACTTTAAAACTTTTAAACGTCTCACAAGCAGACACTGGACAATATAAATGCGAGTCTGTAAATTTATTTGGCATCTCAAAATACGAAGTTGCTATACAAGTCACTGGTAAAGAACCCCCCGTCCCGTCCCCCCCCCAAAAAAAAACGTTTTATCAATTAATCAATGCTGTCTTCCAGATTATTGGTTTGGTGCTGCCGAAATTTTAGAGCTGAGTCCTAAAAACGTTACAGTCAAAGCTGGAGGCTCTGTAAATATTTCATGTGTTGCAAGATTTGAGTTAAAACTCCATCCTTGGTTTGCATGGGTTCGAAAAGTTCCAAATAATAAGACTGATGATGGCAAAGTATTTTTTCATTCAGGGACGGGGGCGTATTATGAGGTACTCCAAGTGTTTGAGTACTTGTGGACTTTGTTAATTGATTTTGAACGGATATGCTGTAGGTATTGAAGAATACGGCAGTGAAGGCAAGAGGGGATGGAGTATATTCTACGGAATTACTTGTATCAAATATAACTCTAAATCAGGGTGGAGAATATGTTTGTGCAGTTGCTGGACTTCAAGGGTATAATCTCAGTGATACAAGGATTACTGTGGAACCCGGTAACCCTTCTTTGGATAGTTTGAACCAATATTTGAGCTTACTTTCTTATTGCAGACGCTTCACAGTATTTGTTGCTGGGGACAAAGGGTGCAAAATGGGCGATATTATTGACAATCTCCTTCATTTTTCTAGTCATATTTGTTACCCTTTGTTTTGTTAAGTTGTATTCATGTCCACCCTCCAAGCCCTGCAGTACTCCTGCAAAACAACCACATTGTCATCCCCCAGAAAGTTCTCCGCTAACGATGAGCACCCAATGTACCACGACGGCTACAAGAGGACAAAATTCCTTTGTTCCTTTAATCGTAGGAAGTTGTTCAAGACTTTCAACGAGGAGTGATTATTCATCATCCTCATCCTGCAGTTACCCACGTTCTCAAACAAACTCTTATTCTTCTTATGGGAGGGATTGTTATTGTAAAGATTCTTTAAGAAGTTATCGTCCAAATAGTATGTGTTCAGAGTATTATGAGACTCAATATAGGAATGGAACAAATAGTCATTGCAGCACTTCCCCACAACTCCCAAACCATCAGCAACATTATTTTGAGTATTTAAATTATGAAGGGACCCTGTACTCAACGGATTGTGAATCTTGTAAGTATGATGATGATGCTTTTGTGTATCATCCAAAACGAAGTAAATTCATAAAATAGGATAATGCAATTTGAGACCAATGTATACGTGATTTATATACTTTTGAGAAATAATAAACATGTTTTCAATAAAAAAAAGGAACGGTTTAATTTCACGGGATAATTACTTTTTCAGACATACAAGTTAATATACAAAAAATTGAGTAAATCAATGACTAAATTTCCAACTCCCTTTTAACTCCAGGGTCCATAATGTAAAGAATGACTTGTTGAGCTAATGTAACTTCCATTATAGCAATGTTCATAGGTTTGAACGGCGGATAGTTCAGAGCTCTCATCCCCACAATATGAGCATCTTGATAAAGCAAATTCAATGGTGGGTTGAGGCTTCCCTATATTTGACGGACATAGCACCTCAAGATGAGAGGAAGGATGGATTGTAGGAACCACAAGTAATTGGGTTTGAGCTCTGCAACTTTTTTGATAGGAAGATCCACTGGATGCAACTGAGGTGGGAGCCAATTTTCTAACACTTGTTTGAGATTGTTTTTGTTGGGTTTTCTGGTAATTGCGGAGACAACAAGCGGAACCCGTGACGATTAGAGAGAGCGCTATAGATAATACAAGAACAATCAAAGGGAAAGGAATTCCGGTTGAAGAGTTCTCAACAAGTTCGGCACCTACAATACAATAATGATTTTATGCTCCAGAAGAAACTTTTTTTCTACAACAAACCTGCTAAAATCCTCAAGTGTGCATCTCTAAATGTATAGCCAACACTATTAGTCGCTAAACAAACATAAACCCCGTCGTGCATCCCTGGAATTGCTTGTTTGAATATAAGTTTGCTGATAAATGTTCCATTTATTTGTGTCTCGTTAACTTGAATTCCTTCGTCTGGTGAGTCCTGTGGTAGAAAAAAAGAGGGACGCGTGTGGTTAAAATAACGAGATTTTTTTTGTGTTCAATTGTCACTCACTTGAATCACCAAAACGTGTTGGTTTTCTACCGGGATGAGATGTTTATTTTGCATGGAGCTAGTGGCTGCTTGATGTTGAGGGATTCTTTTAAGCCATTTAATATGAGGGGGGAGGGAGCTACTACCCCCACGAACGATACACTCCATTGTTGCTTCATTACCGGAGGAAACGGTGGCGTTGTTTGGGTATCCTATGACAAACGTTGGGCGTCTTCTTTCCATCATTTCTGTACATATTTGTAATTCAATTTACGGGTCAAAACAACAATGGGGTTACCAGTGACTTGTAGTTGAATATTGAATTCATGAATCCCATAAGAATTGGTGGCTTTGCAGGTATAACTTCCGGAATCTTCGGAAGTCAATTTGTTTAAAACTAAGGCCCATGAATCCCATTTATTGATTTTATCACTCACTGCTTTTCCATCCTGATGAAGAGGAAAATCTCAACAACTCTGAATTAAAACAAAAACTCTTACTTTGTACCACATTATTTTAGCTGAAGGTGATCCCTTTGAATCGCATTTAAACCGGATATTGTTTCCCGAAGATATGTGCAATGGACCAGATTGTTCTAAGGTTTCAGTAGTGAACATTGGTCCCAATCTAGTCCCTTCAATTGATGACGAGTCAATCCCAAAATCCCCATCATACTCTTTTTCATCTGAAATGATGAAAAAATCGGTTAAAAATCGGTATGTGTTTATATATTATATAAGGCTCAAAACAACAGTGACGGGATGGCCACCAAGATGAAGAATTTTCCATTGTTTGTTTGATTCATGATTTTTTATGTTTTGATTGTTATTGTCATTTTGAGCAGGCCACACATGACCCTGCATTCTATCATCATTCTTTACTCATTGTTCTTTTAATTTAAAAAAGGATTTTAATAAAGGATTCGCCATTAATAACTCACTAATCCCTCAAGACTTTATATTCTTCAAATGAGACATCTCTCTCAAAGGATGTTACAATAAATGGAAATCAATCAAATTTAAACCTCTACAGACTTGAATTGTTAAACTTTGAAAGGTCATAAATGTCACACTTTTATAATGGGATTCTTGTCCAAAGGGTCTCCAGTCTGTACGGAGCTCAACAAGGTCTTAAAAGATTGTAATTGTTGATAGAGCATTGTCTCAAGAAGGAACCTTGTCACCGTTTTTCAAGTGACACTCTCAAGATGATGAGCAAAGATTGAGTAAGATGAATTCTTGAGATAGGGAAGTCTATGGGAAAGATTTGGTGTGTTCAAGGGGTACTTTGAATTATACCCTTCACACCATGAGATGCACAAAGTCCATAACTCCCCCATGGACAGTGACATTATTCAAGTCAAACAAGGTAACCCCCCCTCCCTTTCAAAACATTTAATGAGCAATACATTAAAGTATAAGGAGTGCTTTTATGTTTATAAGAATTGTTTACTCAACAACTTTTACCTGCAACGACTAAACGAGCTCTTGCAATGATTGAACCAAAACCATTCACTCCTTTGCATTCATAGATTCCAGAATCTTTTGTAAAGACGGAGCGAATCCTAAGGGCTTTGGAATTAACTCTGAATCTTGACCAAGCTGAAGTTATGGGCTCACCATCCTGAAAGAATAAATTGTTATTTGGAGTTGCTCTTTGTAAAGATTGTCAACTGAAATATGAGTCCCCTTGTATTCCACACACATGTGGAAGTCTTATAAGATGTACCATAAATAACGTTTTAAAAAAAGATCTGTTTTCCATCTAAAACAAGATGATGGGAAATGATGCGTGAAATTAATACTGCATCAACCTTAGCCGGAACGTCGTAAATTTCATTGGAATTATTCATTTAATTGTTTATCAAGATGCTATAATGAGAACCCCAACTCCCTCAACTCCAACAATATAGGAATGGGAAGCAGGGTTGTTTTTTATGGGAGGACAAGAACCCAGTTAAATTATAAGATCATGTCGTTTTAATAGTGGAAAAAAGAAACCCCAAAGTGGTAACTTGAGCAGAGATCCAAAGTTTCTTTAAACTTTGGAGACCTTAAGTGAACCAAGAGTTGTGAGATTCCATTTCCAGCGTATGGCCAAGAGTTCCCTTCAAGAGACCCCTGCAGTGCATGTAAAAATGTGTTCTCAAACTCTGGGGGTACAAAAACCCAACCACTGGCTCAACGGGGTTGGATTTCATCTTCCCAATGGATGTGGAATTACAAATTTATTCAGGAATATATAAATATACGAGAGAAGTTGATCAAATATAGTATATGCATTATGCATCCTCAAATTTTGCAGTAGAAGAGGAGGTCGTAAAGATCACAAGTCTTTGGATAAATATAAATGATGGGAATAAAAGATTACCTTGAACCAATCAATATTTGGTGATGGATCTCCTTCAATGGGACAAGCCACTCGAAACTCTTGGCCAGCATGAACAACTTGAAGGGGCTTAAAATCCCTTCCCAATATCTTTGGTGGTCCTGTAAAGAGTAGAATTTTAAAATCTTTTAAATGCCACTCAGCCCAACGTCTTGAACACCTTGATCTCAAGTGTTTTCTCTGGACGTTTACTTTTTGCTGTAAATGAAAGTTCATCCATAATATTCCTCTGGTTATGGAGGGAAATGGGACAAGAAACGTCTCAATTTGATGCTTTTTATGGATGCTTCACTTGAACAATGATCAATAAAGTGGCTCATTTGTTTATCTGTCTCTTTACCAGGGAGTACAATGCAAAGAAGGATTGGAGATGGATGAAATATTCCAGATGTCCATCTAATCCTTGTGGAAAAACAAAGTGTTTTCCATCTCCTTCATCTTCCTGCTCACCACAACCCTTTAATTCCGTCACTACAGTTCAAATATTCAAAGATAAAACATCTTTTGAGGAGTATAGACATTGGAAGGGATGAAATACGCGTTCTTTAAAAAAAAAACAAGACATTAACCACTGAGGTTGAAGGGGATTGAGAAATTGGTGTTGTCAACAGCTTTCCCCATAACTTGTCATGATTTCCACAAATTGGTGGTCAACTCATTAACTGTTAACTCGCACCCTTCCATGTATATTACATTATATATGTGTATGTATCCTTTAAAATGGATGAGTATCAGTTTGAGTCAATCTTTGAATCCAAATATCCTGCTGTCAAAGGGTGGAAACCGTTCAAGTTACAACCAACACTAACACGCCCTATATTTGAAGAGACATTTAATATCTTTTGGAGCCTTGGCTAAGGGATCAGTTTTCCCAGTTTAATTTCTCCCTTGAAATAATTAAAATATCATTTATTCATGGATGTCAGCTTGTCTTTGGTTTCTGGATGGGAATAAGTATGTGTAATGCTTTAACCTACACAAAAAAGTTAATGTAAAGAATCCCCAGTGGTAGCCTTGTCAATCCCTTGAAGGGAATCTAATCTGTTCGTGAGGTAGCGTGAGTTGAAGAGTAAATTGATATGAGATTCATGGATATGCATAAGAAAGCCCAATCGTTTTGTTCCTCATTAATTAAATCCAACCAACAAGGAGGGTGGGGTAAGTAATTCAATTTATTTGATGATAATGAGTAGCGCATTGGCCTCCCTTGTCAAACTAATTTAATGCTTGTTGTTCATGAGCTGTGTCATGTCAACTCTCTCAAAAAAAAACTGTAACTTATCCCATCTTCATCAACCCTCTCATCTTGTCTAAGTTATTCCATGAACCTCAAAAAAAACCATCAATTCCCAGTGTATACAAGACAATTCTTGGACACGTCCTCCTTTTGGAGCTATTTACATACAAGCTGGAATATCCCTTGGATTAAAACAATGGGAAGTGGATGGGGGTGTGAAAGGGATTTTTTTGGAGGGACATGAAGATCCCAATGGAATGATTCCTTGAGGTTACAAGACAGGTTAAAATTGATTGAATGATGTTGGTGAGATAAAGATCTTTGAGATTCTTTTAAAAGCTGTCAACAAGGAGTGATTTCCCTTGAACAAAATGACACTTTGACACCTCACAGCTTTTACATAATTACATGTCCCCCATCAGACGGGGGGTTTGCTTTACAAAAAATGACAATCCCAACCAGATTCAGCACCCAATGATATAAGCACATGGATTTTGACTTGCCGTCACAAACAAAAAGTTGGGTGAAGGGATGAGTTTTATAATTTATTTATGAGCTATAAAAGAAGCTAGAAAATATGGCGGAGCCTCCCCCTAGACTGGAATATGCTCAAGATTATTGTGATGTGAGGATGACATAGCAAATAAAACAAGTAACACCATCAATTGTTATCTTTTAGTTGCATTGTTGTTGGTGATCCACTCTCTTCAAATGATTTGAAGCTAAAAAAAGGAAACCTTTCTTCCTCAGTCAAAATAAAGCTTCTAACCCCAACAATGAAAATGCATCTCGGATTTGATCCATATAAAACCCAGATCCTTTTCTCATTAGTTACTACAAATAAATGGAAGTAAAGTTCCCCAAAAAGATTCAGACTTATTCACACCTTTTTTCTCCAACCACAATTAATTAAGGGGAACAGGATGAAGTGCAAGATGGTTTTGTATTTATTCTAGAAATCTTGAGAGGTTGAGGATTGAGACTTCTTACCTCTACTTGTGGACGCGTGGGCATCATAATGTGTCCACCACATAAAAAGTAAAAGCAAAAGTGGATCCCCAACCATTCTTTTTTTTTAGCTTCTTCTTCCTTCTAGAAAAAAAATATTACAAAATATTTATATGATGAAGCTTTCATGGGGATGGAGGATGAATGCTCTTAAATTAAGGCTTGATCCAAAGATCATTGTTATTTCAATTTGGGCTAAATGAGGCAGAAAAGGTAAGGATGCTCAAGGTTTGTTTGAAGAAGGCCACATGGTGGAGATTTGAGTGGCAGCTTCCCGTTTTCAGACAACAAAAGGACCCCCAAAGGAAATTTTGAATCCTTGGGATTTGATGGAAAGAGATTAGAAACCCTTGGACTAAGGACCCCTTCCCATGTCACCACAAAAAGAAGGGGGAGGAAACTTTAAATTGATTAAGTAAAGGGATCAAAGGGTACTTAATATTATACCTTCCTAATATTTACCCTTCCTTACATCTTGTTCTATAGAATTGAGGAGAATATATGTAATGATGGGGTTTTGTGTTCCTGTGTTACTTCTCAATAGAGTTTATTATTAAAAAAAATCCCATAATTTGAGACAAATCCAACTCACCACTGGTTGAAGATTTGAGGAATAAAAATCCACAAAAATAAACAATTGTCCACATATTGCCACCACCAAAGAAGAAAAGATGGGTAGACAATAAAAATCTTTCACCCAAAACAAACAATCCCCAACTTTATGACCAGTAATTATATCCCTTGTGTAAACAATCAATGATGATCAATCCCTAAAAACTTTAAAATACTTTTTTTTGGAGAGAGAGAGAGAGATGAGATGGAGACGGATGAAGATGCCTCCGTCAACTGGCTCGATACTGGAGCGTGGACCAAGTCTTATATTAAAATACAACCTAACCTCTTAAAAAAACCAATTGCCCTCCCAATTGCCTCTTTTCCATGCTCCACATAGTGTGAAGAGGGATAAGAGGAGTTGTCACAAAAGGGTCCCTTTTACTACCAAGGGAAGGAATTATAAGTAAAGGATGGATATGAAATGTCCTTTGAAGGGTTTATGTGTAAATTGTGAAATACCTTGTTGAGATTTATTTGACTGGTGGATGGTTTATCTGGGGAAAAAGGAGGACATCCAAATCTTTCAACAGTAATATCTGCTTATTTTCCATCCTCACTTGTATTCCGGGGTTAGGTTTTGAAAAACAAGATCATCTAATGTCAGCTATAAAGATGAAATTAGGTCCAGCCTTTAAAGTTATGTGCTAAAATAGAAGCGTTTTATTAAGGGTGTAATCCAGAGGAAAATGAAGAGGTTGTGCAGCATGTATTATGCAATTGTATTGTGATGTGGGACTTAAATTAAAAATGAATGCAATGAATAGATAAGTCAGACTTGTACTTAAGGAGAGATGGGGAATCAATTCACTTTTTAGAACATCAAAAAAATTTAATACATCAATGATGTGTTACATTATTAATTAGTTGTTTTGGAACCACCTGGTTGGGATCCATCGTGATCTTGCGGATCATCATCATCTTCCCCTATCCCAGCAAAGTGCTTGTCATAGAACTCATCCCATCCTTCAGGCCCCAACATATCTGGAATTGAAGGACACGCTGCAGCAATCTCCCTCATCTCGTGGATAGCCAACCTTTCCTTTTCCTGTCGAAAGAACAAT
>JAAOWG010000572.1:0-14887 GCA_036491945.1 Paranurophorus simplex
CAACATGATACGATACGATGTAATAATGTTAATGAAAATGTAAAGGGCCTGATGGGAATCCCTTCGTTCCTCAAGATACTATGGGTGATGATGAAAATGATGATGAAGAAGAAGATTTAAATGCAATCTCTTAACAATCGAAATATCTTTAACAAATGCTCAATTTTTGCATAATTATATTATTGTTGCAACATTTGAAGAGCCTCGGATTCTCAAACGATACATAAAAAGAATAAGAATCAATAATTATTGAAGAATGAGCTTTCTTAATTACATTTATTAATTTTGAATTTTTAAATGCAGCCACTACTTGCACTTTAGCAGGGGCACTTGTAGCTTAATACTGAAAGTTGACATCCGGATCTAGACGAGCACGTTTAGCACGGAGGTTTTGAAAAAATTCTTCAATATCTTGTCTTCCAACAACTTTACCGTTTTCGGCGAATTCTTTAAGAAAATTCTGCAGACCCTCCTTCATAGTGTTCATTCCTATTAAGATAGTTATAAGAACAACTGTACAACAACTCTAATAATCTGGCTAGCACATTTACCAGAAATAAATTCAACTTGACCAACATGACCCAGATCTTGAAATTTTTTGTTAAAGGATTCTTCTGCTTTCTGCATTTCAGACTCGACCTTAAAAATGAATACAAGAAATTAATATTAGATATGGTGACGTTTTGAATTAAATAAACCTTAGCTTCACCAGCAGCTGCATAATTTTCAAATGTATCTTCTTCATCAAGCAGGAAGAGCACTTGTGCAGACTCATACATTTCCTAAATATCAAGAAGCCATGGGTTGATTAGCTAGTTATTCCTTTAAGTTTTCAGTACCTTGCATGATTGGCATCGACAAAGCTTCATTCTCCATCCACTAATCCAAACTGTTCCATCTCCAATTTTTACATCCATTTTAGGATTGTTTTTTACACAGCATGACTCGAGACTAGTGGTAGCTTTCTCTGGAATGTTTTCAACATCAATTTCCGGTAAAGATCCAACTCCACTATCTTGGGATGAAGAATCATTCTCCGGTTTTCCAAGCAAGTCATTCGTGGTGGCAACACTGGGGTTGCTTTCATTTTCAGTCAATTCAGCTAGCAAAGCAGTTGACAATTGCTTGGGCTTAGGTTTGACTGCATAAATAAAAATGTTTTATTTATTAGGTTTAATTAAAGAACATACATACCCCGCAAATGGCCATAAGACTTCAAAAATTGACATTTTTCAGTACAATCATGACAAATTAGTTCCCAAGTCTGAGTTTCATCATCCTCAAATTCACTCCAACCAAAATCCAAGAGGGCATGCTAAATTTAGGCATATTTCAACAACAAGGAACAAATAAATAACTATCATGTATACCTTAGAGTGGTACCAATCTTCACAACTATAAAATCAAGCCATCATCAAGCAGTCTACATATGTAACTAAAAAAAACTCACATAACACATTGAATCATGCAATCAGTAGATTCAATTTCATTGTCAGGATATGGACGATGACAAGTACAATATGCTCCGGAAAAATTTTGCGAGTACAAATTTTTCTCATTGTATTCATCTTTAACCTGAAATAAGGAACCTCAATCTGTAATTTACTCGCATATTATAACTCGAATCTTTACCTCCAACAATTTGCAACGATTATCGGGAAACTTTTTGTTTCCGCAATCACATCGAAAATATCTAGGAAATAGCAAAATCTTTTATTTTCCTCAAACACCTAAATACTTACCTTTTAGTATACAATTCCACAAGTTCATGTCCCTCATGGCAGTGATTACTGCAAGCAAGGCATATTCCTGCAGGTTGAAAAAACGGTGCCTTCTTAGGATTGCAAGTAAGACACGCATAAAGTGCTTGCCGTTTCATGTACCCCTAGAAAACAAAATCAAAATTGTTAGACCCCAATTCCCTCAAAATAAAATAGCAAACAATAGAATAGGAACAATTATCCGGATCCAATACACCCAATACTGCAACGGACGCCTTTTCTCTTTCTTCATATTCATCCATGGCTTCTTTCATTGTCATTAAATCATCATCTTCCTCTTCAACACTTTCAGTAAGAGAGGCCCTTGGAGCAGTTGTTGCAGGGGGTGTGGAATCACCTATTCACAAATTTTGTACCAACACACAAGGACTTTAAACGTTACCATCATTTGGATTGATTTCTTCCTCCATACTTAATTCCTTGTTCAAATTCTTCTTTGTGTAGAAACTACAAATCTCAATCCGCCACACTTTTTACCGCCCTACCAACAACACTCCACCACCACCCCATAGTTCATCCTCAAAATGAGATTGTCAATATTTCATGACCATTTCCAAACTCACCACTTGTCATCGAAGGGAATGATGAAAAAAAGTGTGAAAATTACAAATTACCCAATAATTCAATGAAATCATCACCAAACAATAAGAAAACAAGAAAAGTAAAAAAAAAGTCCAATGGACGCAATTTTTATAATTTACATGAAATGGAATACAAGTTTAATGGTTGTATTTTTTTGTCTTTTTTACACCCTAAAGAGATTGCAGAAAACTCATTATTAAAATGAGTATTAATAATAAAACCCTTTTGAACCAATGCAATTACGTGTCCCCAGTTTTTTTCCATTTGCTCTCAAATCCTAATTTCATTGCATACATTTTTTTTACATCCCCACCGACTTGACAATGAGAGCATTGTTATTTAAAAGAAGATGCTCTTTTATGACATCATTTCCTCCAAATAACTTTTATTATTCTCTCGATAAATGCCCTTGTCCCCTTAATGACCGTATTTGACCTTGATCATTGGATATAAACTATCCCAAATCCAACTAATTATTATCACCTCCTTCATCCATTCCCTCTCTCTATCTTCCTTCAAATTAACTTTAAATAATAATATTTATGCATTATATGGTCCTATCCCTTGGCTTGTTCATTCATCGTGGTATTTTATTACTCAAATAAACAAAACCCTTTCAACCGTTTGTTGAGAAGACCAGAAGCGGTCTATAAACTTCTCATTACATTTTTGAGGATGTTGTTGTAGAGTGAACAGATGAATCATCCATCTGCCTTTTAAATTCCCTTTAGAAGAAAAAAACGCACGATATCATTGAAGTTGGTTGGTGCTGAGTGTTTTTTTCTTGATTATTCCACCCCTAACAAAATAATTAAAAGTAAAGGTCTGCTGGTAGTCAACGGATGTGCTCAAATTATCAAGTGGGTTGAGGAGAGTCTATATTTCATCTGCAGCATAGAACTACACTTTTAAATTGGAAGAAATTCAATAATTACAAAAAATTGGTAAGGAATGTCATTAAAAGGGTAAAATAGCGATTAAATGGGGTTGGAATTTGTGACAAAGCTATTTTTGTGCTAGTCTGGTTTACTTTGAAATAGTGCGACTCATTTTTGTTGCAACTTTAAACATAACATTGATAACAACACGCGTCAAATTTATGGATCTTTTTTACAGATTGTGTCAAACGAAAAGGGATTGAAAGTTGGAATACGTTTTGTAGTAGTGGGCGTGAATAAGGATCTGAAAGGAAGCGCTTAATCTCCAAAAATTTAGTACTGCCTTAATAGTAAATTTACGAAATATGGCCACAGTCAAGGTTGCCGTAAGGGTACGACCCTTTAATCAAAGGTATTATTAGATAATTAATATTATTGTAAGATTGGTGGATTTGGGCTAATGATGAATCAAACAGGGAATTGTCAATGGGTGCTCAGTCAATTATTGAAATGGATGGAAAGAAAACTAGAATATGCAATCATAAAGTAAGATAAGATAATTGATTTGCGGAGTGTAATTTTTTGGGCATATTTAGGCAGCTGGTGCAAAATTGGATGGCGAATCTGTTAGAGAAAAATACAAAGATTTTACATTTGATTTTTCCTATTGGTCATTTGATGAAGCTGATAAACATTTTGCAAATCAAGAGCAGGTTGGTTTGCCATTTAAATGCTCCAAATACACAAACATGAATGGATTTGAAATGTTTGATAGGTTTTTCAAGATTTGGGAAGAGATGTGGTAGATAATGCCTTTGAAGGGTACAATGCTTGCGTGTTTGCCTATGGGTGAGTTCAAATTAATTAGCCATTAGTCTTGGAAATAAATTATCTTTGATATTGACAGACAAACTGGAAGTGGAAAAACTCACACAATGATGGGAGCCCCTTCACCTTCGGTAAGTGTGTAAATGGAATCTTGCTATATCAAAGGATACGTTTTTTTTGATACTAATATTTTCCACAGGATGCCCAGGGATTGATTCCTAGAATTTGTTTAGATATGTTTAATAGAATGAAGCAAGGAAAAGAGAAAGGGACAACATATAGAACAGAAGTCAGCTATCTTGAAATTTACAATGAACGGGTTAAAGATTTGGTTAAAGGAGATCAAACCCATAGTCTCAGGGTTCGTGAACATCCAAAGTTAGGTAGGTTTTTGGTTTTTTGACCTTAGACATGTCATCACATAACAAAAATCTAACCTAACCAAACATTCTAAACTAGGTCCTTATGTTGAAGAATTGTCCAAGCATCTTGTAATGGACTATGATGATATTATTGCTCTGATGGCAAGAGGCAATGCCAACCGAACGACAGGTTTATAAGATAGACTAGATATATAATAATAGATATAATTAATTTACTCAAATTTTAATTCATTTCAGCTTGTACAAATATGAACGATGTTAGCAGTAGAAGCCATGCAATTTTTACTATGAACTTTGTTCAAGCAAGTTTTGTTGGTGATATGCCATCAGAAACAGTTTCCAAAGTTCATCTAGTAGATCTAGCTGGGAGGTAGCATCAATTTGTTTGTTTGTTGTTACTATCGTTTGGCCTTTCGTGATTTTAGTGAACGAGCTGATGCTAGTGGAGCAACCGGGCAAAGGCTAAAAGAAGGAGCTCATATCAACAAATCGCTGGTGACATTAGGCTCAGTTATTTCTGCCTTAGCGGATGCTTCACAAGCTCAAGCATATGGATCAAAGAAAGTTTTCATTCCTTACCGGGACTCAGTATTGACGTGGCTTTTGAAAGATTCTTTAGGAGGAAATGCAAAGACTATCATGATTGCAAGTAAGTAGCTTGTATAGTTGTACTATCCTTTATTATTGATTATTAGCTATTTCTCCTGCCGATTGTAATCATGGAGAGACATTGAGCACACTACGTTACGCCAATCGTGCAAAAAACATAATTAACAAGCCAACAATAAATGAAGATCCTAATGTTAAATTGATTCGAGACCTTAGAAATGAAATACAAAAACTTAAATCAATGCTTGGAAGTAGCTCAGATGTAAGTTATTGTTTTTCTCTACTTCTTGCCCATCTGCTCTTCATTTATTTTAGGGATCTGAAGTTCTTGCTGAACTACAAAAGAAAGAAGCAAAAGAAAAGTCACTGACGGAAGAATGGACTGATAAATGGAAAGAAACTCAAAAAATTCTCATGGAACAAAAGGATCTGACGTTGAGAAAAGCAGGGCCTGGAGTGATATTAGATTCTCAAATGCCACATTTAATTGGAATTGATGATGATCTGCATTCAACTGGAATTACACTTTACCATCTGAAGGTTTTTACTTTCGATTTTGTAAGTTTGTGTAATTTTAATTTGTTTGTTAGGAGGGAAAAACAAAAATTGGTTCAAACGAGTCCAACACAGATAATCATGACATTACACTGAGAGGTCAAGGCCTCGAGTCTCGACATTGTACTATAATACTTGAGAATGGTAAGACTCATTTTCCCGATAAGTGCCATTAAAACTCCAACAATCAACTAAAATGTTAAGGTGTGGCAACCTTAATACCCACTCTTGGAGCAGCTTGCTTTGTCAATAACCAACAAGTGGATAAACCTACTCGATTATTTCAAGGTAAAAACACTTCAAAAAAGCTTGTTATGCTTTTACTTGTATTGTATCAATTGTATGTATACTCTTTTGGATTTGTTTATTAGGATGTGTTTTACTTCTTGGACGTACCAATATGTTTCGTTACAACGACCCTGCAGAAGCAGAAAAGATGCGAAAAGATGGGTCTCGATCTCATTTAAATCTCAATCGTTTATCTTTACTGAGTAGATCTGCTAGTGATCTTGCTTGGTCAGACTCTAACCTTAACTTGTCTGCAAATGGGTATGATAATTTTAGTTCGTTTTATTTGTAATTATACATTTGGATAATGTAATGTGAACAATGTTGTTTTTGGCCATTTTATAAGGGAAGAAAATAATATATTAGAAGAAAAAAGACGTCAATTGGAAGCTGAAGAAGTTCGATTGCAAAAAGAAAGTCAAGCATTAGTAGAACAGAAAAAGTTATTGGAAGAACAAAAGCACAGTTACCAGGTATTTAATTGGAGGAAATAATAATTCTCCTTTAAAAAGAAAAAAAATATTCCTACTCAATTACATAATAATAATAATTGCAGCTGCTACAAGCTGAAAAGGAAGAAGCTTGGAAGGCTGAACAGATGAACAAAAGCTCCGCTATACAAACGGCACAAAAAGAGTTGGAAGAGGTAAATCCATTTGAACTAATGCTGTGCTGTTGTTATTATTATTGTTACATATCTACATATTTCAATATTTTTTATTCGTTTACAATAATTTTATCTTCCATTGCTTATTAGCGCCGAAGAAAACTTGAGCACGAATATTCAGCACATCGAAAGCGATTAGCAGAAGATTGGAAACGTTTGGAGCAGCAAGAGCAGGAAACTTTGGCAAGCCTGCAATCAAAGGAAAAAGATCTTCAGAAACGACGAGAATTGCTTGAATGGGAAATTGATCAAGAAATGGAACAGGTATTTTCGTAGACTCATTTGCGGTCTGTTACTTATCACATTTTTTTTGCCCATTTTGCTTCATGGAATCTGCTTAATTTTGGTCTTTTGCAACTGTTTTGCTACTTGTTGCAACATCTTTGCATCTTGAATGAAAAGATTGAAACCGAAGCTCAAAAAATTGAAGCACTTCGAGAAACCTTAAATGTTAAACAAAAAGACTTAGAAAACTTTACCAATAGTCTTACTTTGGAGTTGCAGCAAAAGTTAGGTCGTTCAGTTGAAGAATTGAAACCGATTATTACAATGGAAGAATCAAAATTTCAGAAATACATTTCAGAACAAAATTCAAACCTAGACGATACACGACTTAAGAGTATCTTTAATATGCAAGAGCAAAGAACAAACATTCTTTCCCAGATAAACGTATGAAAAGTTATTAATTATGTAGTAATTATAATTCAATTAAGTCATTAAAACACCAACTGATTGTTCCCTTCAGAGTCTCCAAGAAAAAATAAAAGACTGTATGGATGAAGATTTAAAAGCTTGTTATAAAAAAGAACAAGCTGTTTTATCTGAAGATGCTGCTAACTTAGAGTCGAAAATTAAAGCGTCTGAAGTAACCTTTGATAACGATGCTCGGGTTTTAAAAGAAGCTTCTGACACGTTACAAAAATATCGTAGCAAATTGCTTGAAAACGTATAATTTTGTTTTTTTTTGTTTTTTTTGCAACTTCATGATACATTCAATAATTGCAACAATTTAATTTCAGAGTAAGGACTTTAAAGCAGTAGAAGATGAAATCAATCGAAGCATTTCAAAAATGATGGTTAGTGAAGATAAAATCAGCCGGTTAGAGTCAGATTTGGCTCTCATCGCCGATCAAGAAAAATCTATTGTTACACAGCTAGCTCATATTGATACCAGCAAACAAAAACTGAAAACGATAATTGAAACAACAAATGATAAAGACGTTGAGGAAATTGAAGAGAATAAAAATTCGCCTTGTAAAGAATGCTCAACATCTTTGTCCCCAAGAACTTCTTCCCCTGTAACTGGGAATGAAGCTAACCGTGTTAACCGAAACAATGAAATGAATAGTTCAAATGCTGGTGATATCAGTCCCATAAAATCCACAGATTTACCAGTAACAAATTTAATTACTACCTTACCTCATCTTTCTCTGGACACTCCAAGAGAGATAACATTAGAGCTAAAACGATTAGTAGAACAAGTGAATGATCAAAAGAGTGTTGTATTAGAATGTCTAGAAAATGATTGTGATAAGGAAGAACTGAATAGTCATATGGTTGTAAGTAATTAAACTACTTATACTAGTATTTTGGTACTGGATTTAATCCTGGCGTTCATTATCTTAGATTCTTCAACAACTTCGTAATCGATATCTACAAATTGAAGGCTTACTAAATAGTTCTAATCGCGGAAGTATTTTAGGATATGATGAAGATGACTCTACCTTTGAATATGAAAAGGCTGAAGATTCAATCACGGCAAATGATAGTGAGCTCGATGATTCCGAAGTACATTCCAGTGTCACGGACAACGAAGAGTAATATATATATATATATATATATATATATATATAACGCGTTTTATATTTATGGGATTATACTTTAACATTATTTTTGTTTTATAGCCTTCAAGCCTTAATTGATCAAGAAGTAGAAAAACGTTTGAAAAATATATTCGAGCAGTTGAAAAATGGCCAGAACAGCAACATATACTTGCGAAGTCAGAACCAAATGTTGTGAGTGATGCAGTTTAATTATATTTTTATTTACGTTACATATACAGTACTTTTACAATGTACTAATTTTGAAACCATATTTGAATTGCAGGAGAAATAGCTTACCGTCAGGTCTAAATCATCTTAATGGATCGGTATACTTTTCTTTTTAGAATTTTCGGTTCAGTTACTACAATTATTATATTGCAGGATGATGAAAACTCCTCATCGCCTCGTACTCATTTGCCTAGATCAATCTCCATGAACTCTGGAGTATGGGCGTCTTTTGCACAAGGTGGAGGAATTATTGCAGGAGTTCTTGATGTCACAATATCGTCCTATGTTTTAAGAGGAAATGGTTCTGGTACTCACTTTGAGTATGAAGTAACCATTGTGACACCAATGGAACGGTGGTCCGTTTTACGACGGTATCAGCGATTTAGAGATTTGCATTCTTATATGAAAAGAAAATATGGACAACTGATAGACAACATTCATTTTCCTCCAAAAAAAATCTTTGGGCGACGTTCTGAAAAGCTAGCTAAAGAACGGCAAAAATTATTAGAGGTGACGAGCTATTCATTTGTCCGCCATTCATTACAACAATAATATATTCTGATTTGTAGATTTTTCTTCAATCGTTAATGAAAACCTGTTCACAAATCCCCACCTGCCCATTATACAACTGTTCAACCTCAAAAGTGAAAGATGCTCTTATGGCTTTCTCTCCTTTTTTTCAAAAGGGATTTTTTGAAAGTACAATTTACGGAACCTCCTAGTAGTTATGTTTTCGTTTTCTGTAATAATTACATAGCACACCAAACGTTTTGAGAAATCGTTCATCCGAAATTGAGATTTTATGTACCTGCTGTTAAACGAAATCTGGCGTTATACTCATATTCTAGTCCTTTGTGTTTATTAGTACTACATATATACTGCTTTCTATTTGCTATAACTTTCTTTCATGAAACTTGTAGTTTAAATCAAACGCTTCGGAGTTTAATTATGTTTTTCAAATGATGTTTGCACTAGTCTATAAAAGTCCTTTTAGTACATACAACATGAACATTTCAGCATTTGAGTCTATGTATTCTATTGATCCAAGTTTTTTAAAAACATTTTTCTAGTTCATTTTTACTCATTTCCACTTTCTGAGTGCCTGGGACTTTTTGTGCTAAACAAACTCTTCAATCGCAGCGCAGCTATAGTGCTTTTAAATGCTTTTGTAACCTCGGGTAATATAGAGCTTTACGTTCTGCTCTGGAAGCGATACTAAAAAAACAAGGTCTTTTGTTTAAGACTAGAATACTGTTTATTCTTTCTAATAAACATATCGCATAATAGCATAACTATTATGTAACTTAAATTTTTGGTTAGTTATTCATTCATCATTACTTTATTAATACACATATTACATATTCATAGGGGAATAAATTTTCTTAAACTTGATTGAAACAGTTTCTGTACTTACTAATTGAATAAATAAAGTATTGCAAAATTATTTATAATTGGTGTCCAAAAGAAATTAAGATTAGAAATTGGAGAAATATGCCTAAAATTTTGAAACAGAATAAACATTTATTTTTCCCATTTCAAAGAACCAAAAAACAAGCCAGTAGCTCTCTTCTATTTCTTCCACTCAAGAATCTCCTCCAGCAGAAAAATCCGTTATCGATATTATTACGTTTACGAAAGATATGACTGTGAGTATAACTGTAATAATGTTATTGAGAAAATCTGCTTTTTTTCTCTCTCGCTCCGTCTTAAGGCTCATTTTCCCGATAAGTGCCATTAAAACTCCAACAATCAACTAAAATATTAAACAAATAAAGATTGCAATTTTACAACTCGTTGCATTGAAGAAGCAAACCACACCTGCAACACGATAGAAATGCAGATAATGGTTACCAACACATAAAAAATTGCATCACGCTTTTTATGTCGGTACAAATCTTGTAATTTAGAGACATTTGCTGATAAAAGGGCAAAATCCAAGAGTCCTTGACCGAAAGTCTTTTTGGTTGCGTACTTATTAAAATTCCCAACAAAACTGAGAATTGCATCCTAATAAATTGAAATTTCTTTAATTGGACAAAGACTAGGCAAAATTTACCGTAATTGGTCCATCCGTTTCATCACCCTCATCACTCGCCACATGAACTTTATTGGACACCATAATTTTCAATTTTATATAGACATCTGCAAGAAAAGCTTTTTAATCCCAAATTGCAAATCTGTCTAGTTCATTCACTGCCTACCCGTTCAAACTAAAGACGAATCAAAGTCAAAACGAATCTTGAAAGTGTGGGTTTTAGTTGAGCAAAAAATGGTATAAAAAAACTACCAGAATTATGCGTGCTTCACTATTTTAGCTGTGTATCATGGGTTACGAATTTAGGAATTCTCATGGCTCTGAAACGGACATTGTGGTGGTTGTATTTTGTTTGTTTTGCTTATAAAATGGCCCTGGTAAAAATTGGCGTGGCTGAATGGTAAATAATCATTAATCATTGAAGCATTTGAGGATGAGTCGATCGATTATTTTTCCAAACCTGCTTGTCAAGGTACATCAATATGTATACGGAGCGATACTCAACTCACAGATTTTGATGTTATTTAAAATTCGATGATTTATTCAGTTTCTCATGCTGATAACGACGAATCTGAAACACGTTTCACCTAATGGGTTTCATAATTTGAAAAAAATTCATTGGACACACGCATACAAATGTAGACATATTATGTACATTAAATACTTTGACCGAACTTTTGTTTTGTGATTCATTAAACTAATCGTTTCCTGTTTTCATCATGGCTTTCATTTTCTGGCACTTTCATGACGTTTTCATTTTGTCAGGCTAAGTTATGGAAATTCCATTTCGTCCAACTGGTATTCTTACAAACCATTAAGAAGAAGAAGATTCTCTAGCGGTCGAACGGGTGGACCGATCTGGATGAAATTTGGCACAATAACATTTGGGCAAGGCAAAGGCTAAGTTTGAAGATGGGCCATATCGGTCCACCCAGTGACCGGTGGGGGTTGCTGAAAGTTTTTTACCCTAAAATCCCAAGGGCCGAAATTTTTTTCTCGATTCTTAGGATTTATCAGACTGATATTGTGAGAATATATTTTCAGAATATGATTCAGGTCAATTGGGGTCAGTTTGGGTTGGTAGGTTAGCCAACACAGATTTTTGAAATATTATCAAAAATTTTAATTTTGAGATTTTACTTTGTGGGGTGTTTCGTTAAGGTCAGGTTAGCTTTTCAAGTAAGAAAGACTCATCGAGATAACACCCATCGATTAAAAAAGTATTCCCTGACTCGGGCTATATGGAGTTGCATGGAAGTTTTGTTCAATACAAATACTTCATTATCAAAATTATTAAAAAATATAAAAAATATAAAAAATTATCAAAAATTTAAACTTTGAGATTTTTCTTTGTGTTTGGTTTGGTTAAGGTTAGGTTTTCGAATAGAAAAGACTTATCTAGGTAACCCCCACCGATTGTTAAAATATTAAGAAAGTATTCCCAGACTCGGGCTATATGAAGTTGCACTGGAAGTTTTTAGATTTGAAAAGTATTTTTGCTACAATTTTCCCGTTCAGGGTTTTAAAAAAAATTTGTTCAATGAGATGCATTCCATTGAAAGTTGTTGACTTTCATTCTCTAGCAACCTTATAAGGTTAATTCAAGACAAAATAATTTAAGATGAAATAACATGGATTCAAGCGACTCTCAGCGTCAAATGTGGAGGAATTGGACTAAGAAGCGTAACTGACCTTTGCTACTCAAGTTTCATCAGTTCTGTCTCATCCACAAATGACCTTGTCAGAAAAATTTTACCCAGTTTCATCTCAAGAAATGATTCCGTAAATGAAGAGGCCATCCACAATTGGTACTCGATATCTGGAGCTGAACCACTTGCTCTACCCTTTGTAAATCATCAAAATAATTGGGATAAAATTATTTGTGAAAAGAGAATGCATTTTTTTAATTCAAAATGCATTCAATGAAACACAAAAGGCAAGACTCTTGGCTTGCAAAGAAAAAGAAGCTGGTGCTTGGCTCAACACAATTCCTTGCCCTTCTTTAGGAACCCACCTTGATAATTCCAGTTTCCGAATAGCAATTGGACTAAGATTAGGACTTCCAATCGTTGTCCCACACACTTGCTTATGTGGAGAACAAGTATGCTCTTTTGGTTATCATGGACTCTCATGTCGCAAGAGTGCTGGTCGTTGGTGAAGACATGCTGCAGTGAATGATTTAATCCATCGAGCCCTAATCTCCTGCAATATTCCAGCAAGAAAAGAACCCAAGGGAAGAAAACGTCCTGACGGAATAACATTGATCCCTTGGACTTCTGGAAAACCCCTTCTGTGGGATTTTACCTGCACGGATACTCTGGCTCCAAGCCATTTACAACATACAAGCACCTCTGCAGGTGCAGCTGCAAAGAAACGCGAAGCAGCCAAAAAATCCTTATATGCAACATTTCAAAATAGCTTCATTTTTATCCCCATTGCTATTGAAACTCTTGGACCATGGGGTGAAGATGCTAAAGGTCTAATCAAGAATATGGGAAATCTCATTCGTGGTGTCACAAATGAAAAAAGATCAACGAGTTTTCTAATACAACGCATAAGTATCGCCATTCAGAGAGGAAATGCAGCCTCCATTCTCGGAACAATACCTTCGTCTGATGATTTTGATGAAATTAACAATATGCATTAACTAATTTAACTGAATTTTGTGTGAAATTAGTAGGAATATATGTATTTAGTAATAAATAAATTCAAGATGATATAAGAAAGATACAAAACAGTACATCGATGCCCCTGTACCAACAACTAAAAACACACCATGCTGAAGACTTGAAAGCGAATGTATCTTGGAGCGTGATCAGGCACATCATCCATGCAAAGCAAACAATGGACAGTACAGCTACTTTAACCAAACCATGAAACAGACTTCAAAATTCTGACTTTTGACCTAGAAGGTATACTAGAGTAAAGCGGAATTTTACCACAAATGGGATTGTCTATCGCTATGGAAAATTTGAGGTCCCTATTTGCATTATTTTATGAGATAAGTGAGTGGAAAAAGTGTTGAGAATTGTTGTTCCTAGTGTACTTACTTACTAAACATTGTGTAAGTAGCTCATTCAAGGTGAATTGCTGCTTATATAAATGACCGGATTCAATGGGACGACGAATTACGTATTCGTAATAATTTTACGTAGTGTCGTCCAAAGTGCTAATTCTAGGCACTTTTTTGGTAGCAGCTAATACTACTAACAATTCAATAAAATGAGGTTAACCTTCGGAACTTGATTGACTTTCTTTATTATATAGCTTGTGCGTCATAATAAAATAACTTACAAGTTCATTATATAGCTTATGCTGTATTATGAAAGCGTTTTGTGTGTCCGTCCGTAGTCACGATAACTCGAGAACCGTTTCGAATTTTCATTGTTGTTTTCACCCATTTACTTCTAATTTTACTGGCTTGGATGAGTTCGAAAATGGGAGTTATCGAACCACACCAACCGTAATTAGTGGGTGTGGCCATTTAAATTTCCCAGATAACTCCCATTATTCGGAAAAGTAAAGACAAGAGAATTTTACCTGTGACACTTTAAGGTCAACAAAAATTATTTTAAGGGGTCAAAAGTCACAAAATAGACTGACACAACAAAACATATGTAGTATATCACCCGCTATATCATTACACCTGTAGCGGACGGATTTTTAACACAATAAAATATGGGCTCATGGGATTAGGATCATATATAAGCAAGATAAAGCCTCTCCCTGGATTACATTAGCTCATTATCTTTCTTGCCGCTAGCAATGGCAGAAGCGTGGGTAACCCTTGCAAGAACTAACGAGGAGGCGAAAGCCTCCCTTATTTTACTACAATCCCTCCGAAACGTAGGTACCACGAAAGAAATCGTTATTCTGGTGCCAGACCCGAATGTACTTTCGTCAAATTTTGGGTAAGTAAATATTAAAAGCTTCAAGCTGTCGTAAGTCCGAGACATATTACATATATACCATGTATGTATGTATGTACACTGTTTCCACGCCCTTTATAAATGCCTGCGACCAAATATATTGCTTAAAATATATTTGGTAGTGACCTACACTAGGGCCAACAATTCCCCGGACACTTTTCCACTCACTTATCTCAAAAAATAATGCAGATAGGAATCTGAAATTTTGCATAGCGATAGACAATCGCATTTGTTATCATTTTGATGCGTCATTCATCTCTGTGATTATTTTTGAGCAAACTGTGATTTTTTGAAAAATGTC
>JAAOWG010000573.1:0-14872 GCA_036491945.1 Paranurophorus simplex
CACAATGATTAACTAAATGTTGGAAATGCGTTTACATTCCTACATTAATGAGTAGTGAACAATAAGTTTATTTTGGGAGATGAGAATTCCTTTACAATCAAGTTTGAGAGAATTAAAAGAAAAGTAAGTGACTCCACTATCCTTTCCTTGTTTTGATAAGGTTGACTATTAGAAGTTATCATGAGCAATCTTTAGCAGGTGAGGAGTTTGAAAAAATCCCAAAGACGACGCACAAGATTGATGGTAGCCAACTCCTTATGATGATGAACTTAAGGAGTGGTAGCTCATGATATTTATCATTATTCAAATCTTTTCATTCATTGAATATAAAACAATGAGTGTATGAGTTAATTGCTAATGATGGGAGTAATATGGATAAGCAGGAGGATGACACTAATGTGATGGCTTGAAATAAAAAAATGAATTACCAGGTGCAATAAATCTGACCACCCACACCTACCCTCATAAATTTGGAAACTGGTGTGACACTTCATAAAACTGTCAACTCATTTTATTAGACACCAAGGCACCTCTCCAACACCTGCAAAACTTTTCCCTATAAAAGCCTAATAGCCCTCTTCAACTCCTCTCATAAAAGAAATCCATAATGATCTTCATCCCAATTCTCTTGTTACCAATACATTTGGTCCATTCACAACCCAGTTCCCCCGTTCCATTAGCTCCAGAGGATACATTCCGAGCCCTTGAGTCATCCGAAGAAGCAATCTCATCATGCAGTTGTAGCAGGGTTCCAAAATTCATTCAAATCGCTCAATCCCTTGACCCCTCTACCCTCGGGCTCAGTGTGGACGTTGGAGAATGTCGAAAAAGCTGTGGCGACCCAAAACCCCTTCGTCGCCAAGAATTTGATGAATATCTCAAAAAATGGCCGGATTTGGATCCATTAGAGGTAAATTTTTAGATGAGGCAAATTGAGACAAATCTTATATTACCCCAGATATACCTCAACCTTCAATCCCGTCTCACCAATTCCTCCAAAGTTGAACAAGATGAGGCTGAAGAAGAAGAAAGCTGCGGCTGTCGAACCTCTTCGTCCAAAAGAGAACTTCATTTCACCCCATCTCCCAAGTATGTTGATGTAATCTCCACATGCGAGTGTTTCAAAGCTCCCCCCACCTGTTCCAAAGTGTCTAAAACGCTAACCCTTCATCCCTCCACGCTCTACGAGAAGACGCTGGATGTTGGCGAATGTAGAGGCCACTGTCCCAACCATTGTTCTCCAATAAGAAAGAAAACAATAGGGATTGACGGTCCTAATGGGGTGGAGTGCATTGAAACGATAGAGGATTGCTCTTGCGTTAACGGGGACTGTTACAGGATGAAGGAGTACCTCAAAGTAGAGGACTTTAGTAATGCCACCCATCCCTTAATACGGGTAACCCTATACATCTTCATTGCATCAAAAAACTAGTTATATAAAATGTTGTTTTAGATGATTGACATTGGGCGTTGTGGTGGAAGTGGCAGGTGCTCAGCTCAACCCCTGACCTCAAAATGTCTAACAAGGTAAACACTTTTTTGGTAAAGAGGTTGTGTAATTTAAAGTAATATTATTGTATTTCCCATAGTTCCTGTCATTTGAGGTTAATGGGTGGGAGGGGGGTTTGCAACCCCCACAAATATGTGGCTTCCTCCTACACGGATCGAGTGGGGGTGTCACACACCGTCTCCACAATATTATCCTGTACTTGTGGCTGATTTATTATGAATATAAATAAATATGGGAAAATGCCAAATGCCCTCAACTAGCCAAAAAATTCACTCATTTCTCATAAAATTCTTTAACCACGATGTCACCTCTTTGGTTGTGGGCATTGATGTTCGGAGTGGGGGCAGTTTACGCCCAAAACCAAAACCTTTCTTCAACGTCTTCAGAGATTGAGGAAGATGCGCTGGAAATGAAGGAATTGGAGGACATTGTGAAAGACGAGAATGTCCAGAGGGTTGAGGAAATAAAGCAAAGGGCTGTAGCTAATCTTATGCAGGTACGCCCCCACCCACCCCCCAACCCATACAGCTTATCATCTTTTTTTTTACACAAAATATATTTTTATTTCCAGATATTTGGACTACCTGAGGAAGCCCGAGCTACGCCACCCACAGGCCCTGCTCCCTCCTTCATGGTTTCCCTGTATCAAACAATAACGGATGAAGGGGGTGTGACTAGGGCACATAACCCTTATGATTCCGATGTTGTCCGATCCTTCGTCGAAGCAGCCACCCCATACCCCCACTACTTTTACTTTAACATTTCATTTCCTGGAAATGAAACGATTTTAGAGGCTGAGCTCCATCTTTATCGGGCTGCATCCACCCCACTCCCAACCTCCCTTATGTTTAACCCTTACTACGTCCTTTCCCTTTACCAAGTCATGGACCCATTACAGCTCAAATATCCGGAATTGCATAAACTCCTTGGGGTCCACTATGTCCAAGCCTTTGGCTCTGGATGGGAAGTATTCAATGTTAAAAAAGTAAGGACTAAGCATGAGACTTTGGTATGCGCCATTCATTCATTCTTATTCTTTTGTGTCTTCTTTTTATATCAGGCAGTGCAAGAATGGTGTAACGGTACCGAGAATTATGGTTTACTCATCTCCGCAGAAAGTGTGAGTGGTGAAAAGAGCTGGATTCAATTTGCAAGGAAGGGAAGCCTCCATCAACCCATCCTCGTTCTCTTTAATAAAGAATTATCAAGAAAGGTGGAAAGTGAAGTGACGCCTACGCGAAGAAAGGTGTTGAAGCCAAAGGTAAATGAGGAAGATGAAGAAACTTTTACGTATGAGGCCATCACTCCATTGTCCAGTGAGTGCAGATTCTCTCTCTCCCCAATATTATTAGATCTTGTGATGACGTCTTATTTTTATAGGTCTTGAGAACCCGAGATTTCACCACTCACTATTATTCCATCCATCAATTCGTCATCCAGCCTCCCGAGCTCGGCGTTCTAGGAATGAAACGTTGGCTCCGCCGTTGGAGGGAAATGCTACAACAGCCTGCTCCATCCATGACTTGTACGTTTCATTTGAAAAGATTGGGTGGTCCTCTTGGATCATTTCCCCAAAGGGTTATAATGCAAAGTACTGCTTGGGCAGTTGTCATTTCCCCCTCCCCGCAACAACAAATCATGCAACCGTCCAAAGTATTATAAATGAGTTAGGACTTGGTGGGGGTGGTCCGGGCCCTTGCTGCGTCCCTACAACCCTTTTACCCATCTCCCTTCTCTACTATGATGAAAATGACAACGTGGTTTTAAAACAGTATACGGATATGATTGCAAAATCCTGTGGTTGTCACTAATACAAAAAACAATGCATTATTATATGCATACTATACATACATATTCGTATTTCTGCCCACACTTAGAACGGCCTAATGGATTCTTATTGTATAAAAATAACTCCATTGTTCACTGAGATAAAAACATTTATTTATACAAAAATCATAAAACACAACCATTTGTACAGAGAGAAGGGTATTGAACACTGATCAGACTTTTGTACTTAGGAACAGCCACCTTTAACATAATAAAAAACAATAATAATCATTTCAACCAAACCCACAACGCTTCCTTACATTTTTCCACAATCATTCCAGGCAGCACGGAGAAAACAATGTTGGACTCTGCATCAAAATACAGCATGGAGATTGAGCCCATCTTCCTAGCCGCACAACAAGGCCCCCCAATCCCCGATGGATTAGCCTGCTGTACAATATGATTGTGTGGATATTTTTGAAGGAATGCATAAGGACATTTTCCACTGCAATAATTTGCATCATACTTCTTAGGAGCTATGATCCAATCCCACCCAAAATCCTCAAAATCCACCGTCAACGGGTAGCGACAACATCTTTCCTCTTTACTCGACTCATCACATGTCATCCCGAGATTACGGGGGGGTCGGGATTTCCCCATTTCTGCTACTTGGAGCTCAATAAATGGATACTGCTAGGGGTCAAAGGTTAATTTAGATACAAACCCCAACCCCATTCACTTCCAGAAACTTCTTACATTGTTTACATCCGTGGCCATCTCGGCCTGCACCCCCTTAAGGGATGGACCACTAATACTTTCAAGGACTTCAATTATCAGAGCAATCCTTCTCGTCCCGAATTTCATTGCGGACGTCCAATTGATCATAACTTGTTTGATGTCAACTTGAACCCACTTCCCAGAAGAGGCAGTGGTAGCCCCAAACCCCACAGAATTAGCTTTAAACACCCTATTCAACCATCCCTTATTATTTGTACTCCTTTTTATATACATCCTCCCTTAATTGTAGATTAGCCCTTACCCTTTTTGTATGATGACCCTGGAATCATTCTTCCCCATCGTTGGAAGTAGCTCCATAATCTTTATGAATAAGGGACGCCTCTCCCCCAGTAGCCCTGCTGCCTTCACATGTAAATGCAGTGTAGCCCCTTCAACCCTCATACTTGATAGCTTATCAGTGAATGTAAACTGATGGACAGAGACGCCATTCAGCTTGGTGGGATCTAAACACAAAAAAACACACCAAAAAGTCAGTAAACCAATAGGTCTTGGCAAAAAATCTACATCTCTAATTACAACTTAAAAAAAATCCATGAGAATGTATAGTCATGCTTGAGCCTCCTGTTCCTTTTACATCCTTATCTTTTTCTCACTGATAAGACTCCTCTTTATTTTGTACTGTTACTATTTACATTCCTCCACCGGTTTTTATTTTTTTTTCCAAGCCCTTACCAACTTTTGCGAAAGCGATGATCTTCTCCGTTGTGGCGTGCTCGTCATCATCCACCCACCCCTGATCCCCTTGATACTCCTGAACAAACTCTGACAGATAATGTTTAGGGATGGGGAAATTGGCTGCAGAGACGTTAGGCAGCTTATTCTCATCCAACCGAAGTTTCCTTAAGATCATTTGCTTGATGGTGAGGAGGGTGTGGGTTTTGATGTCAGAGATTTGCAGTTTGGGACAAAGCCCTTGTTCTTGGCAGTTGCCCGAGGTTCCATTCCCTTGGCCAGGCCTTAAGGAAGATGAGGATGAGGAGGATGAAGATGAAGATGAGGAGGATGAGGATGAGGAAGATGAGGATGAAGAGGTGGGTAGGCTAATGATGATGGAAGGACGCTCACTAGGTGAACCACCCACACCACAGGCTCCATTCAATACTAGAAAAATTAAGGAAACTAATGCCGCTTGCATGATGTTGTTGGACTGAGATGTGGTTGCCAACTGATGCATCTCTTGAGCCTTTATCACTCTCTTATATGAGGACAAGACAACCACCACCAAAAAGCATTCATCAATTCAGACTTAATTTGATCTAGACTCATTTTTCTTCTTCTTTCCAATGAGCATTACAACAATTTATTAAAACAAGCAGACATGCATTTCCATTCCAGTGATGGACCTCATGGGAAGAGGAGGATGAGGAGGATCAACAACTGTATCTCCCTTCATGTTTCCTGGAATTGCAAAAATGAGGAGGATTTCCTCCAAAATATTTTGAAAGTCGTGTCCATACAAAAAACGGAGTATGTAGTGGTGACGTCCAGCAGGATGTAGAAATTGACACCCTCAATAAATCCAGTCATAAAACCCTTTTTTTAAGAATGAACAAGAAGATGTGCAACACGATGCTTTATCAACTTTCCCATTAATCTGATGTAGTATTTGCTAAAAAACTGGCCTGTGTGTGAACTCAATGAAGTTTGTTGTTGGAATTGCACCTTTTTTACATTATTTTTAGATGAGAGAGCTCAAAGGTTATCTTCTTTCTCATTCAACATTGTTTTCAACGGATAAAACTATTTTGTAATTATAACTGATGCGCATAAAGAGATGACGTACGTTGACGATGCAGTTTTTCAAAAAAAATGTTATGCAATATTTTCAACTTTTTATGCAAATCTCACCCTCCACACCTGGTCAATATTGTTCTCAACATGTTTTGACAGGAAGTGGTAGAAAAATAGGATTGCATTAAATCCAATTTTCCGAAATTGCGAAATCTCATCTGCATTTTTTTCATGAAAAAAATCTTTTTTTAAAAATTTCACATTACCCCAATCCCCCCCCGCCACCCCCAGAGAGCTCTTTTAAAAAATGGGAAAGAGTGGAAGGCACAAGAAATTAAATCGACAGGAAAAAGCTAAAACGAAGCTGAAAGGGGTTAAAACGCTGCTAAAGGCGCAGAACGTTGTTAACCCGACGTTAAAAGTGAAGAGGATCGTTATAAGGGAACAATTAGGGGAGATTGATCCAACAACCCCTACCACAAAAAGGCATCAATCAATTCAAGTAAAGGATTCATTGATCCGCTTATATTCTTTAGTTTATTCTTCTTCTTCTTTTTAAGGACATCTTATCATCCCTTCATCATCACAATGTTAATTTAAAAAAGGATGGATTGGCTGGACTGTATGAGATAATTACAAATCATCCTATCCTGCTCAAGAGTAATTTGGACAAGGTTGTCATTAGGATTGCTGCCCTTACCTCAGACGTTGAAGCAAGTGTACGAAAAGAAAATGTTAAAGTGGCTGAACTCATATTTCAAAGGGTGCCTACACATATAAACCTTTAAATAGGACGACATTGACATTTGTTTCACCTTCTGATTGATTGCAGGTAGAAGAGGATGAGCTTGGTCCATATTTTCCGATAATCCTTACCCACATTCAGTGTGCTTTAACTCATTTGAATCATTCCATAAGATATTCAACATTGGCCTTTATTCACCTACTGGTTGGGTATTATCCAAGGCTGGTAGCCTCATCTGCAAGTCTCATCCTTTCCTCCCTTCTTTCTCTCATATCCTCATCATCCGATGATAGCAAGAGTCATTTAAAAGTGGATATCAATAGAAAGGATCAACGAATAAATGTATTTTTACTTATACATCGAGTTGTGGAGCTTCGAAGAGAGGATGAAAATCGAGCAAGAGATGAAAGCATGATAAATGAGGACAAGAAATGGATTATTTATCCATTTGGATACGCTACCACATCACTTCAAGATATTTTAATGGAAGGAAGTTGTATAAAGGAGGATGAAGTTTTGTTTAAATTTATTCAAACATGCATCTCCTGTTTGCTTGAAAGTTGGGTGGAATATTCGGCGTCAACCTATACGGAGCCGAATCCTAAGGATTTTGATAGATTGGGTAATTTCAACTATTTAAACTCATTCAGATATTTTCCAAAGTCACAAACGGATATAGTTTGACAGGTTATTATAATCAAGGACTAAAATAAAATGACCTCGATTACTCTGGAAATTGTAACACTTCCTCATCATAAAGTCTAATGTAATTTGATTTTTAAATTTTTTTTTCTGACGATTTACAGGAACTGATAAAGGGCTTGGATTCAATGGGCCGAACAGAAATATCAACTCATCCGCTGTAGAATTTCTTATCATCATTGTCAATCTCCTGGATGAATTTATTGAAATATCCATCAAACTGGTAGTGTCAAAAATGTATTTGTATTTGCATAAATATTGTTTCCATTCACATTTAGATGATTGAGAAAGGAAAGGATTTGAAGAGATATTTATTTGCTAATCTACCATACACAGCAAGCAATGACAGGGATAGTGATGCAGTTGCAAAAATCAATGCTAAACTACTCAGCATATCCAAAAGATTGAAACTTGCGGATGGAAAGAAGAAAAATGCAAAGAAAAATACATGATAGTGTCGATGGCCTTGTTGTTTTGTGATTAAAATAATAATATTAACTATTTTTTTCAACACCTTGTTGTTACGATTATCTATAATTGTATTGTACAAGAGCAATAAATACAAAGAAAATTGAATATCCGAGAAGTGCACTAGTCCTATAGTCAACCTGAATCATATCCTTGAAAATATATTCTTACATATGTAAATATGTATCTACATCATAAATCCGAATAATTAATAACTCCCTTCGTTTTGCTAGCATTTTGATCAAACTTACCAGTTTAATGGGCAAGACGTGCCTTCATCATGTTGCGAAATCTCGTCAAAATGCAACCATAATGAAATTAATTATGGATTTTAAGAGTGTATCTCATATTCCCCAAATCTCAACGTTTACGTTTATTTCATCAACCTCGTTCCCAAAATAAAAACTTGCAGTGAAAGTCCATGTAAGTAGCCCGAGTCAGGGAATGAAATTCTGTCGTTTTTCAAAATCGGTGGGGGGTTACTTAAATGAGGATTCATATTACCTAACCTAACCTAACTCAACCTTGCATCCCACAAACAAAAATCTCAAAATTAAATTTTTTTGATGATTATAAAAAAGGGGTGTTGGCCATCCTGTTGTTTTGTTCTAGATCTCAACAGGAAGAGGGACAAGTTAGAAGAAGCAAAGTCAGTGTGGTTAATTTCATAATAACCTCAACATTTTATTACATTCTTTACAAATAATTGATATTATACTATTATACGATTCGTTTCAAACGCTGCTTCTCTCCAATGTTGTTTAAATTGCAGTTTAAGCATATTATTGGTTTAAAATATTGGTTTCTCTCATCACGTCTTAAGATATTTTTGCGGTTGAAGCATATCAATTGTTAATGGCTGTGATTAAATTCAGAAGCAATAAAAAAAGCAATAAATATGTATGGGAAACATCATTCTCTCAGCTTCATCCACAGAGTTAAATATATATATAATACATATATATACCTACGGCTTCATCAGTCTTTCCAAATTTATAAAGACAAGAAGCAATAAACACTCGAAACAATGAAAATAAATTGGAACTTGACGCTTTTGATTCTTTTCCTCCTGTTACTATGTGGTTCCTTTGTGGGAAGTCTTCCAGTTTGTATTGATACTGGAAATGGCGTCAAAGGGAAAGTAATTGCAGAACCCATACTACCATTTACATAATAATAATAATCATCTACAATTCGTGGATTTATTTTTATAGCGATCAGGAAGAAATGGAGGGAAACAGAAGGATCATCCAATACTTCCGGCTACGACTAAAAAGGCTTTTCCAGACTCAATTAAACCTCAGCAACATGTCCCTCAGCAGGACGAGAAAACAATACGTGTTGAACAAAGTTCAAGAATAGAAGATGGAGTTAGACAAGGTATGGGCGCTCTACTGGAGGTCCCAAGCGAATCCATAGACATGAATGCAACCTTCCAAGAATTGGGCCTGGACTCTCTTGATAGCGTTGCATTAGTTGGGGCTTTGGAAGAGGAATTTAACACTGACATTCCTAACGAAGATGCAGAACAACTTACAACAGGGCAAGCTGTTGTTGACTACTTGAGGAACCACTAATCTAAACTGTTTAAACTCTAAGATTCCAATTATTGATGTATAAATCCGTCTAAAAAATTCAAGATCACAAAAATATAACTTTCAGCTCAAACTTCATATAGCCCGAGTCAGGGAATGCTTTTTTTAGAATCGGTGGGGATTACCTAGATGAGTCGTTCCTAATTGGAAACCAAACTTAACCTTAACCAAACACCCCACAAAGAAAAGTTCTTACATAAATATGAATCTACATCATAAATCTCATAAATCCGAATAATTAATAACTTCGTTTCGCTAGCATTTTGATCAAATCTACCGTTTAATGGGCAAGACGTGCCTTCATCATGTTGTTTAAATTGCAGTTGAAGCATATGTATGCAATTATTGGTTTTAAAATATTGGTTTCTCTCATTACGTCTTAAGATATTTTTGCCGTTGAAGCATATCAATTGTTAATCACTGTGATTAAATTCAGAAGCAATAAAAAAAACAATATAAATATGTATGGGAAAACATCATTCTCTCAGCTTCATCCACAGAGTTAAATATATATATAATACATATATATATATATACATACGGCTCCATCAGTCTTTCTAAATTTATAAAGACAAGAAGCAATAAACATTTGAAACAATGAAAATAAATTGGAACTTGACGCTTTTGATTCTTTTTCTGCTGTTACTATGTGGTTCCTTTGTGGCAAGTCTTCCAGTTTGTATTGATACTGGAAATGGCGTCAAAGGGAAAGTAATTCCAGAACCCATCCTACCGTTTACATAATAATAATCATTTATAATTAGTGGATTTATTTTTATAGCGATCAGGAAGAAATGGAGGGAAACAGAAGGATCATCCAATACTTCCGGCTACGATTAAAAAGACTTTTCCAGACTCAATTGAACCTCAGCAACATGTCCCTCAGCAGGACGAGAAAACAATACGTGTTGAACAAAGTTCAAGAATAGAAGATGGAGTTAGACAAGGTATGGGCGCCCTACTCCAGGTCCCAAGCGAATCCATAGACATGAATGCAACCTTCGAAGAATTGGGCCTGGACTCTCTTGATAGTGTTGCATTAGTTGGGGCTTTGGAAGATGAATTTAACACTGACATTCCTAACGAAGATGCAGAACAACTTACAACAGGGCAAGCGGTTGTTGACTACTTGAGGAACCACTAATCTAAACTGTTTAAACCCTAAAATTCCAATTATTGATGTATAAGTCCGTCTAAAAAAATCAATCACAAAAATAAAAACTTTCAGTTCAAACTTCGTATAGCCCGAGTCTGAGGGAATGCGTAAAATCTAATCATTAAAAATCGGTGGGGTTCCTATAAGACTGTATTTATATAAAATATAAACAATTGACTCTTTGATAAGTTTTAAGAATTTGTGTTGGTCAATCTACGAGCCAAAAATGATCCTAATCATCCTGCATCATGTTATGGAAGGATATTTTTACAAAGCAATGATCCCCACTTGCTTAATTTACTCGAAAACCCCACCCGGTTGGTAGGTCCGATCAGGCATATCTTCGAACTCGATTCTTAACTTCACCTAGAATGTACCTTCTGAAATTTCATCCTCCAAATCCGTTCACCAGTTTCCCAGTTAGGCGGACAGGACGGTTGCATAAGCCCTGACACGGGCTAAAACCAAATATTCATTTGTATTTTCTTTCAACTTTAGAGATTTGAAGGTTGTTAATAATTATTCTCATCTCATTAAATATTTATGAGATGACTTTTGCAATCAAGCAAACACTGATTAGTTTTTATTACAACATTTCAGGAACAATGGAAAGTGAAAATTACATTACGTTTGTAATTTCTGATATGTATCATTTTATATCTTGCTTCAAGCTTTCTATCATTTAAATACGTCTGTGCAATAATGACAATATCTCATACATTGCGCCATTACAAAGGTTACATTACAAATCAATTACATTTAATTAAATTAATATACCTCCATGATTAGATATCTTCTCCATAAATCGAATTTGTTCCATGGACATTAATTCAAATAGCAATCGGCTGCAGATCAGAGTTGGCTGGTCCTTAGTTAGGCGGAGCAAATAAAATGAGTCGTCAACTTCTTTGCGTAGTTTTGATATTTTTATTGTCTGAGCCTACAAAAAGTTCTGATCTATTTGTAGGAATTACACGACGTTTTACTGAGGGAAAAGCGTATTTCACTTCAAGAGTTTCCGTAAGAGCACTACCATTAAAGAACAACAAGTTTTATTTCAATCTCTTTCTCCGTAGTATTCATGGATTGGTAGCTTTGATGTGTGTCTATCATGGGGACTAATGCCAGCATCAATTGAAGATCAAGAAAGTAATGATATAGTTTCAAGATTTGCAAACACAACGACGGATTTACCAATTGGAGCAAAATTTTGGCTTGCAGCTACAGACCATGAAACAGAAGGTGCATACAACTGGATCTGGAGTAAGCAGAAATTAAATTATTCAAACTGGGCAACTGGTCATCCTTCTCAAAACAGATCCATCAATTGTTTGGTTATAAATAGTAGAGGAGAATGGGAACAAGTTTCTTGTCGGGATTCCGAAATAAATTATCCATTGTGTGAACTACCAAAACTTTCCTATTCAGAAAAAAACGTCTTCGTCAAGCGTCATGAAATTCAATCAATCAATCAATCAAATTTATTGCGTATAGGCCATCGGCACTTGCAAATGCGTCATGAAATTAAACAATCTAAATCAACTTTTGAGATTTCTCCGCTTTTAACACCAATTGGTGGCGTTGGCTCTAAATTGTACTTTGTCGATGAATCCAACACCTATGTACGATCAAGGACATTTTAAATTTTCAATCAACTTTACATTTACATTTAACTTCATCTTGTTTTAAAAAATGTAGCTACCATTTAATGAAATTCTGGATTTTTGTCATGGTGCTGGTATGCGAATACCGTTCCCTGAAACAGAAGAGGAATTAAACTTTTTACAAAATTATTCCAACGGAACAGATACTGGTAAAACAGTTGAATTAAATATAAAAGATTTAGGCTCTGTGTAACTTGATAAATACAGGCAATAACATGTTCCAATTAGCTGTAACAGACATGCTTTCTGTATCCTGTGGCAAAAGCAACACAAAATTTGGATCGTTTTATACTGGAATGGAAGTTCAAAACGGGACAAATTTAGACGGTAACTTCCATAGGTACTTGTGTGGGGTAATGGTTGCTTCTGAAATGTGGTTTGTAGCTTGCGGTGCTAAAAGCGTATCATTGTGTGAATTAAGTGTGTAAGATTTCAATACAAGTACCTAAATTGAAATAATACATATTGACATGTTAAGCAACTAATGATCTTTATTACATATATGTACAGTATGTATTAAACTGTAACTAATTGTAATCATCGGACAATTGTTTAAAATAAACAATGATTTACATATGCAAATATATAAGTAAAAGCATTTGCAAATCAGTTCCTAGATAATCCTCTACAACTCAACGAACAAACAATTGTCTTTTCAAGAAGAACCCAATAATATGCTGCTTTTGTATTTTTAGAAATACGAAATAATAAATATTGTCCAACCCTCACTTCTACTGATATCAATCTTAAAGAAGTAACACTCCTCTTTAACCGACGCCTCAATGTGTTTGGATGAATTTCTAAATACTTCCAACAATGAAGTAACTCCTCTGTATCCTTTATCATGGAAATTGCAAATGGAAAGAAAACATTAAGCATCATGATTTGCAAGGAAGAATTTAGGCACAAAAACAACAACAACGGAATCGGTAAAATATGGGCTAAAAGTATGGACATTGTATTTGTGGTTACAACTCCAAAAAAGAAAACAGCCGAACCAAATCCGTTCACCGTTCCAAAAAATTCGAAATGAGAAATAATTAGCAGCAATTGTGCATACAATTTTAAAGAGGCAAACACTTCAAGAAATCCTACACCTCTAATTTTAGTCTGGTGGATCCTTTGAACAATAAATTGAACTATTTTAAAGAATGTGCTCATCCGAATGAACAGCCCAGCCGCTATTGAACTAAATTGCTTTGTAGTTAAATAATAAATCAGAGCTTTAGCAAATAAAAGCATTGCCTTTGTTCCAATTGAATAATCTGTGGGGCCAAATTGTCGGATGAAACAACTCAATACGTCAAGCCCAAACATGGCAAAAACTACGCTACCAAATGGCATTAACGTTAGTTGAAGAAGCATAAACTTAAACAAGAAACATAGCAAATATTCATTTGAAGAAGAATCCTTGCTCAATCCGTTGTTCTTCTTTGACACTGCAATAGAATACAATAATTTTTTGCATTTCATATTTAAGCAATCAAGTTACCTTGTAGTAATTGCTCCTTCATTTTCACAAGTTGATTCAATCCAGCACATATGTAATTCTTCGCCGTAGGTCAAATAAATTAATTCATATATTACGCTAGCTGTAACAAACATTAGGACCAGTAGGGTCAGAATTATTTCAACAAAGCTCAAATCAGAAGTTGACCAAAACAGTTTATGAACCAGCAAGGCTATACAAACTGTGATGACGAGGATTGAAAGAAGATTTACAATTTGCCAAATAATTAATTCTGATAATTTCCTTGTGCTTTCATAACCCCCTTCTTTCCATTTTACAGGACAATTCCAGGACAATGGACTTTTCCAATTGTTGTTAAAGTTTTCAAGGTCTTGTGGCCAAAGTTTAATGGTATCCCCTTCAACTTGAGGAAATAGCTTTTTCAAAATTTGTGAACACATCCTGCTGAGGGTGAAATAGCAAATAATTCAGTAAAGACAAGAGTTGTAAACCTAATGCAAAGAATTGTTTTTGAGATGACTGAAAAAAAATTCGTATTTTAAGCTTTAAGTTACAAGCATTTAACAGGGAAATTAAACGTAATGCTAGCAAATTAGTTGAGGCTTAAATGTAATGTATTTACGGTGGATAATCTGATCATTAGAAGTTAGGGTAACAACCATTTAGAATAATTGCAGCTTTACCTCTAGCATTCATCTTTTGAGTTTTGGTGGGGCACTCGGTAAATGGAACTAAATTATTTCTAAATGCTCCAACTAATTTGTACGTATTGCAATTAGTTAAAATACGTGATCTACGATAAGATAGTTCATGTACTTTTTTATAAAAAACCCTTGTCTACTTGCAATACAAAGCATTTATTGACATTGATGCATGACCTCCAAATATTCTCCAAACCCCATAAACACTATTACCTTACATTTTTACTAATGCTAAATTAATTAATTTTAATATTTATTTATTTATGAATTAAATCCCATTCTTTATTAAGGGGTGAAAACCCCTTTATACGAATGCCTTGTCCGTACGTACGTATGTACGTATGTCCGTGGGATAATATCTCGCGAACCGTTCAAATTTTTAAAGTTCTGTTTTCGCAATATTTCATCTAACATTGCATCTACAAGCAAGTTTGATTGTGGGAAATGTAGGTCACACCCCCAGGGAACTGTGACCTTAAGGGTCAAAAGTTTTCAGGGCAACCCCCATCAATATGGGTATCATTGGAAAGGTCTCGCGAAACTGAGTACAATGGTACCCATATG
>JAAOWG010000574.1:0-14871 GCA_036491945.1 Paranurophorus simplex
TTATGGGGATGAGTGGACAGCATGTCGGCTGTATAGAGCAGCCCTTTCAGGCCCTGTTACACATCCTCCAGTTTATATACCAAAAATATATTACAGTGATGTTGAAGCCCCATCTGTACTTGTAAGGGGTTCTACAATACCTCATATCCATGATACAAATTACAACCGTTCATCCTCTGACGTAAATATTACTGTGTCAAAGTTTTCATTTACGGGTGAATTTCTTGGTTTGGCATCAATCGAAGACATTCTTCCATGTCGAGTACCAAAAAAAGTCTTAAAGGCTGGTTCAAAATTTGGAACAAAGTTTAAATCCAAATGTGAATTCAGTTTGAACGATTTGTGGAAGCAGTATCATGGTAAAATGGTTTTCTTTGATCCATATGTCAGCTATGACGAAATGAAAGGGAAAAGTTCGCATCTTCAATTGTATCCGATTCCTGTGAAGATATTGAATTTTAAAAGGAATGGGGTTCAAGTGAATATGGTAAAAAACATTATCACTCTCTTTCTCTGTTTGTATCAACTGGTCATTTATGTTTAACTTTTAATTTATTATCTAGATGGATGACAAGTACCAGTGGCAATTTGTTAGAAGGTTTTTCATAATAGATCCAATCGGATCTCAACAAGAAGACTCCATTCCCAAGGTTGTAAGATATATGAAAAGTTTACACATTAAGTAAGATTCTTGAAGGGTATTGTTACTGGCTGTAATAATTATTGTTTGCTGATATTCAGTATACAGCTTCAGAATAGTAAAGAGGCTGGGAAAATTTACGTCCCACTGATTACTATTGAATATGCTGAGGTGAATCGGGATGAATTCTTGAACAAAGACATTGTTACACTAGAATATACAGTGGAGTATTTTATGGATATGTCTCGTTCAATTGAGGATGTTAAAGTAAATATACATATATATATATAGATGAAAGTACCAGTCACCGCTCGTGGGATATTTTTTTGTTTCCAGATTACTATTGGCGTTCTTAGTGCATTAGCAGTTTTGTGGAGTGCAATTCAAGCGTGGAGCTGGAATAGAAGAAATGGACAGTTGGAAATTGATCTCACTACAATTTCAAATCTGTTGATTACTGCCTGTGGAAACTTGGCTGACACATTCTTCATTGTATGCTTTAGCACTGGATTGTTTTGGTGTGTGTTCTTCAAGAAACAAGTAGCTGTTCACGTGTTTCTTCCTAACTCAACTCAAGAAGCGCTTTTGAGAGACTTGATTATTTCAGCATTTTCATTGAAGGTACATATTCAAATCAAATTTATTGCATATAGGCCATCGGCACTTGCAAATTGAAGATGATACATATTTAAGTCCTTTAATACTTTTAATTAAGAAATCGATCGACACTCTATTGTATTGCCTACATTATGCGAATGATTTTTTGTTCGTGTCATTAGCACAATAACTTTCAAACAGATTTGATTTTTCGTGTGCTGTTTTTTCTGTTTTTATCAATGTCTTTCTAATATTTATTGTGAATTGCCGAGTTCGTTAATGGTAGAAATCGGATCACTGGTTGGTAATGTTTTTCTAATACATGCATAATTGTAGATTGTGGCCGTAATTGAATTGATAAGAAAGCAGTCAAGTGTGGACATCTTCTTTGTTGACTGGGAGCGTCCTAAAGTAAGACATACCGTCCCTCCTCGCCACGATACTGCTGACGATGATAAAACGGGAAAAAATGCAAGTTTTGGAGAAGACACTGTTAGCATTTGGCGGACTTATTTCGTTGCAAATGAATGGAATGAAATACAAACCGTACGAAAAGTGCATATGGCATCGCAGATTATTGCAACAATACTTTTTCTGGAGGTATATTGGAGACAAAATTCATCAATATATTTGTATATAATATGAATTTAAGTATATTTCGGTCACAAATAATACGATTATTTTCTTTTCTTTTAAACAACTCTTTTTTCCTAGGTTCTTGGTTTCAAATACTGGGGTTTGCATTGGCCCAACGATAGTTTGAACCCTGATCCTGAATTAGTGCCACACATTCCGTACAGTACTTCAGCCCGATTTGTTACCGCAACTCTCATCTTTGGACTCATTGGAATACTTCAATGGATATATAGGATTGTATTTTATGATCGTTATGTGGAAAATGAAATTAAGGATTTTGTTGATTTATGCACAATGGGAAATATCAGTGTCTTTATACTGACTGCAAAACAGCATGGATTTTACATACATGGACGGTATATTTACACACATTGTTTTTACAGAGTAACTTGTTCCTTGTTTTCAAACTTCTCTCCTTCTAGGTCAGTTCATGGATTCGCTGACACCGACATGCAAACAATGATTGAACAATTACAAAGGGAAGAAGAAGATTTATGCGGCAGACGGGGGCTTCTACCTCAAACAGATCAACAGACCTTTCTAATATCTGTTCCTGGGACATTTCGTTCAGTTTACAATCAAGTTTTGCAACCTTTATATGCGGTATGGACTCTTTTATACATTTTATGTTTGATATCAAGATTATATATTATTCGTTTGTAATCTATTTATTTCTTTGTTATGCTTTACAGAGCTCAGTTTCTACAGCTCTATTTGCAAGGAATCAAAGTATTACTGGGAAATTTATCGGGCAGGGCATTATTGGTTCTGGGAATGCAATGAAACCTTCGTCAAATATGCTCAATTTGAGCATTCATGCATATCATTCAATGAATCGGTTTCTAACAGCATTCTTGGAACATGCACTAAGTGACATGGATTACGACATTACAAACAAATCGGTTCTTGAAGGATTGCTTGATATGGAATTTAATGAAGTTGGAAATCATAGAGCTGTGTTTTATACAGGTCTTATTAATTATTAGCATTAACCCTCAATTGTGATGATCGTTCTTGTGTGTTATAGATAATGGTCACTCATTTGACTCCGTGCTATTTTATGGCCATGAACGAACTTTATTTCTTTTCAACTTGTACACTTTCATATTTGTTGATATTTTGTCCCACAACTTTGTATTCGCTGGTTTTATTGTGTTCATCACGGATTTGGTAAGTAAAACAATTAAACAACAATTTTGAAATCATTTTTTTATAGTTGCTCAAGGCCATTAGAAATTACTTTGGGAAAAGAAATCTTGCAAGGAAAACATTGATTGACAGCAGGTTTCTCATTTAGTTTCTTTATTGCAGGTGAGGTCAAAAAATGTATGTAACAATTTTGGAACGCAAGGCACGACCCTGAAAAAAAACATTAAATACCATGTATTGTTATACATTGTTCTAAAAATACTTTTGCTATGCTTGTCCCTACGAACGAGCGAATAGTATTTTTTTCATTAAACTAAGACTAGTTCATCTTTGTAAAGCGATATGAATACTCAAACTGAAGAGTTTAATGCTCTAAAGATTTTTAATGTACTGGCAAATAATTTATGCGAATAGTATTTAATAGGTTTGGTTAGTTTCTTTTCCATTTTTATTAAGATTACTACATATTTGTGTTTTTATCTTGTTATTCCATTCCCATGTCATCAGTTTGATTAGTGTAGTAGTAGTTGTTGACATCAATGTGTGTAGGGTCAAAATAATATGAATGTTGATTCCCTGGATTCATTTGATAGTATTGATAATCATTTTCAGGTATTTGATTAGCAATTGTGCTGTCATCAAAAATGACGCAGTCCGAGTCAGTTAACTTTAAAGGTCCAACATCAACTGCTGGGACTGTAAAATAAATGGACGTATTTTATATATAGTACAGACGTTCACTTGAAATAAATAGAAATATATGTAGTTACCATTCTCGACATAACCGATAACTGCCTCAACTATTTCTTTGAGAATTTCTAACACTAAATTTGTACCGGATGATATACATATTAGTGGTAATCCTGTTGGTGCCATCGCTTTTACTTTCCACAAAGCATCATGGGCGACTTTATCAATAAGTTCTTGAACGTCTTGCTTAATAATCATTGTTTCTTGTTCTGCTTCATTAACTATACTGTCCACAAATTCATTGAACTCTGGAGCTTGTTTAAAAATAGTTTCCAGGTCTAGTTCCCCTAAGACTAAGAGAGTTGTGATGGGTAAAACATTTTCCATAAATTCGTAAGCACGATCCTGCAGGAATTGAACAACTTCTGGGCTGACTTGTTCCTCTATATTTCTTTGAAGAAGATCAATATCACTCAGAATCTCTGCTGTTCGTTCCAACTCATCCATAAGGGATTTTGCAATGACTTCAGCAAATTCTAGCCTTTCATCAGAACTCAGTCTCTCCAAGTCTCCATATCCACGATATAATGCACCCAAAAAGCTTCGTATGATTCTTCCATATTTTCTCTTTGAATTAGGAAGGAAAACATTTTGCATCATTTCTTCAATTATAAGAGAAACAGTAACGTCACGTGCAACAGCATTTCGGACAATATATTCCACTGTAGGGGCATTCCGAATTGATAAATCGCTATCATCACTTGATTCATCGTCATTATCATCATCATTCACAACTCCCAATGGTACGATACGAACGTCACAAGTACATGGGATAATGGCATTTTTGTTGTGTTTCACCAACGCATAATTAAAGCCACGATGCTTACAAAACTTTTCAAATGTGGCTGCATCCGATTCTTTTTGTACATGAAGTTTAGTTTTCAAGAACTCTTCCAATGGTGGAATTCTCATGAGGGCACGGAGCATGTTTGGTTTAGGAATTTTCAATAGCTCCCTAATCTTTGCAGTCACTTTCTGGAACATTATTAGTAACATAAAGTGGATTAATATACATCTCGTACTTTTATTATTTATTATTATTATTCTTACCCTCATTTCCGCTAAGTCCGTCATTCCCATTTGATTGAGGGCAGTACAATCTACTCGGATTAGTTGTCTTCCAGTGATATTGTTGGCTAGAAAGGCTTCCTACAATTAATTTTCGTTTTCCTTAAAATTGACAAGTAGTAAGTAGTAGCAGCCTGTACCTTTAAGTAAGGGAATCCTGCATGTGAAATCCATTGCCCCACTAATTCTGCATTCCAATTTAAGCAAACAGGTGCATCCGGATCATACTTGTATTCGCTTTTTACTATTCCAAGATTTGGTCTTGCTCTTGTGATGACTTTACGAAGCTCGCTGGCAGATATCAGTACATTAATTATAATATTTACATTCTTATAGCCCAACTACAGCACTCACTTATCTGATAAATATTCAATTGTTGTCTTTTTCTTCACCACACCCACCAAAAACTCTAACCATGCTGCCTTATCTTTGGGAATGTGATAATCCTTTACAACATGTTTTTTAAATCCAACGGAGGAGCTAAGCCCATTATCCAAAGATTTCCCACGATCATGAGATTCATGATGTGGTATGCTTCTCTCCTTATCATCATCTTCCTCCTTATCTTGAACTGCATCAACAAGGTGGATATCATCTTCCTCCTCCTCATTGTGACCAACCTTGTTGTTCCTTCTCGACAAAACATGTTCTTCTTGCACCTTCTTCTTCAACCCCCCACCACCACCAAGCAAGGAGGGCAACAGTTTTTTAAACATTTTCAATCCATTCAAATGCGGAAATAAAACTGAAGGATGCTATTTTTCATCTTTTCTCCATGGTAAGAACCATTTTTTAGTAAATATTTTTTGAAATAAAATCATGTATTTTTTAGTTATTGTTGTACCCCATGGTGAATAGGCGCAAACTGGCAGTTGTTTGTTATTTTTGTCGTGGAAAAAATGAGTTTCCGATGGTCCTTTAATTCATCTTTGTGGTTTCCAAGCTATTCTGAATTATTGAAAATATCATCCATTATACAACCGGAAGAAAGAACGCGGATTGCTCGTTTTTACTTTATGAAAGATGCGAAATCCTCGTTAATTGGGAGATTATTAATAAGGAAACTCATACGGCTAATTACAGACAGTCCCAATCATCTGATCAATGTAAGTTTTCACCACTATTACTATTCATTCAGAGACTGGTTGCTCTTCTGCTGGATTTCGGTTTGTTAATAATTACTTATTTCATGTTGTTTTATTTTTTTTGTTTGAAGCTTGGTCGTGATGGCTCCAATAAACCAATTCTCCTATCCCCTGAAAACAAACAATTAAATTTCAATATAAGTCATCAAGGTTCATTTGTTGTTCTTGCATCCGACTCATCATCTTCTGCAATTGGGATTGATGTTATGAATATAGAAAAACCTGGAAAAATCTCAGACTCTGTTGATGGATATTTTAGGTTATAACTTTTCAAAAGCGTATATCTTCCATATTCCACTCCCTCCCAACGTCGCCATCCTTTAATTCCCTTTAATGACTGCAATTTATTAGATTTATTTCAAGATTTAATGAGCAGCTTCCATTATTGTTTGTAGATTGATGAAAAGACAATTTACAGAGAACGAGTGGACTCAAATCAAAGGACATGATATATCTGATGCAAAGAAAATGGAGAATTTCACAAGATTTTGGTGCCTTAAGGAATCCTATGTGAAAGCAATAGGGGTTGGGATTGTCATTGATTTAAAAACCATTGATTTCCATACAAAACGTGATATTGACCGTTCAACCGTTGTAACTGACACTCAAATCAAGGTTGATGGTTGTACTGAAACTTGGTGGCATTTTGAAGAAAGATTCTTGGATCCTTTACATATTGTAACGGTTGCAAAGCAAATCCCACTAAATCCAATTGTACTACCTGCTCCAGAATTTAAAGAAGTAACTTTAAATTATCTGATTGATGACATGAGCCCTTTAATGGAAGGGGATGGGGGATGGGCGGAGGATTTTTTAAAGAAAAAATAAAAATACAAACGTTTGTCCATGGAATGAACTACTTTTGTTTTTGTTGATTTATTAGCATTGAAGTTGGGGGATTGTGAGAATAATATTTTTGGCTCCATTTGATTTACATGTGCTCATCTTTTTTCCTACCACATCCAACCAGGTTAAAAAAAATTAAAGGGAGGGAGAGAGGGGACAACTTGAGGATAATAATTATTATTATTATTGTTTCTTCATTTATAGATTAGAGGGGGGGGGGGGAAAGAATGTCTCGCTGGAGGACTTTATCTAGTGGTAAGAATTAAATATTATCACATTCATGAGTTGAGAAAATTAATTAAAATTTTTATGTATTTTTTATTTGTCATTAGATTCAGAATCTGAGACGGAGGACTTTGTTGATTTTAAAAGGGCGAGATCATCCACTAATAAGAAACAAGAAGATTCACCAAAGAAAATCAGGTGCGTTGGTGCTGACCTTAATTTGGATTTGACGTCTACGACTTCAAAGGAAATTGTAACAAGGTTCAGTTTATTGGCGTTGATTTAATAAAAATCTTTGTTTAGCGGCTTGAACGATTTAAGGATGAGAAGTTAGCTCAAGTGCCGACTCCAGTTTTACCTCAAATACCAACATGGAATAAAGTGGATTTTGAAAAGGAAGCTGCGGATTTAGGAGTAACTGCGGCTGATATGCAAATGATAACATTGAAAGTAAATTTTTAATTGTTTTGGTGATTGGATGCGTACATGCGATGCGTACATATTAATATTTTGGAATTTTATAGGATGCTCCTGTACAAGAAGTTGTTTATTGGGTAAAGTGTGACGATAACCCTCTCTATGATTTGGAAACCTTATTAAAAGGAAGAAAATTGGGGATAAGGCCCACTACTATAGACATTGACGAATCAAATGCATTCATTACCTCCAATTTGTATTTTGAATTGACTGCTTTCAAGGTGAGATGGGAGCTTTTCAATTTAAAATTCCTTTATTCCTTATTCAAATAGTAATTTTAATTGTATGACTTTGCAGAAAATATATAACCAAATGCCCCAATCAATGTACCAAATATATCGATCAAAAGCCAACTTATTTGAAAAGATTGGTAAAGGGCCGTTTTGCAACCGGGCTGCAATAAAGATGGCGAATCTTGATGCAATATTTGATCAAGAGTTTACACAACCAAAGAAACAAGATGGGACTTTAGCAGTTAATCCAGACAGTTTGTTTTATTTTGCCGATGTTTGTGCTGGCCCTGGTGGATTCACCGAGTATTTACTTATTATAAATGCAAATTAAATTTAAATTATAATATTTTTGGCTATTTTTAGGTACGTGTTGTGGAGAAAACGTTGGGAAGCAAAAGGATTTGGGTTTACATTAGTTGGTCCATTGGATTTTGATTTAAAGAATTTTGGAACTGCTGAAACAGAGACATTTGAACCGTTTTATGGCCCCGCAGGGGATGGGAACGTGTATAATCCTGAAAATGTTTATGCATTTGTACAACACGTCCTCCGTTCCTCTGACCTTAAAGGCGTTCATCTCATGATGGCTGATGGCGTAATTTTATTTATGACGTGACGTGTGATTCTGACGTTTTTTTTTGCAGGGATTTACTGTGATTAAACAGGAGAATTTGCAAGAAGTTTTAAGCCATCAAATAATTTTGTCACAGATATTTATTGCTTTGGAAATTGTTCGAGAAGGTGGTAGTTTCGTTTGTAAACTCTTTGATTGTGTGACTCCCTTCACTGTTGCTCTCATTCACTTTATGTATGTTTCATTTGAAACAATCGCTATACACAAGCCGTACAGCAGCCGTCCAGCAAATTCGGAACGCTATTTGATATGTAAGTGGAAAAAATCAACCAAGTTAACAGCACCAATCGCAAAATACTTATCTGAATGTCACAAAATCCTTTGGGATCTTGAGATGCAGCAGAAAGAAACCAATGCTTCAATAACAATCGTAGAGTTACTTCCAATTTCAGCAATCTGCAAAATTTCAAGTCCATTTTTATCGTACATCAAAAACACCAATAATAGGTATGCCCTTTTTAGCGATTTACTTACAATGACTAAATACATTATGTTTTAATTTAGAATTGCCAAATCCCAAATCAGTACGTTAAAAAGAATGGTAGCGTTTGTGAAAGAAAGAGAATTAGAAAATTACAAAATGCAGGTTAAAGCTCGTACACTAGCTCTTGAACATTGGAAGGTTCCTTTACAAATTCTCATGCCCTTAAGAGGGTCACTTATCCCTGACACAGCTTGCAAACAAGTCTTACAAGAACTGCCAATAAGTAAGAAAGAATAAAATGAATGATATTTTATTACATACTTATTATTTCAGCGATGCTACGACATAAAGAAAAGGAACTTTTACCAAACACAATTGAAGTTTTGTTCAAATCAGCGTATGATTGGAGATTTGTTCCAGTTGTCGGGCTTAAATCGGTAAACAATAGAGGATTTTATCTTTGTAAGTATAAGCAAGCAATCCAATATTATTTATCAGAATTTGTGTTTTCATTCAGCCTTGGGCCGTAGTTTGGTATATCGATATGAAGGAACCCAATGGGTCATCATCGCACAAGAGGAACCATTGCTTGAAATGCCGTCAAAGACATTGGTTTATGGGGAATTTGCACACGAAATTTACGGCAATGGAGCTGACCAAAAAACAATTGACGCATTTCACATCATAGATGCATTGTCACTAGGCGGTATCGACCTTCGAGCCATGCACTATATTCAACGGTAGTTGATTTTTAAATAACTTTTTAAAAATTTTATTATTTTTTTTATAATTATTCTTATAGGCAAGAGGTGTGTGCTAAATTTGCAAAAGCCGTTACCAAGGCCGGTACATTACCAATTCGTGCCAAAGCTCCGATTAGAATGGAAAACCTCGGTGGTTTTATTGAAAGGTAAGTGCATACTCAGTGGTATAAATTATTTCCAAATAATATCCTTGTTTGTAGACTTCAAAATCGTGTAGTCAAGCAGGCTGGAATTGGCTCAAGAGTAGCCTGTCCATTTGACTTTGCTGATCCATACGCCCCTTACATAATTCCAGAAGGTCTTTTGTTTTTGAAGATTACTAAAGGTATTGATTGCATTGTTCTAATTAAATCGTGTGGTATCAATAGTTAAATTAAACTTCAATAATCGTAGAGCCTTGGCAGATGGCCTTGAACAAACAAACGCGTGCAAAATATTTTTTCAATACTCTCAACGGCCTTGCTACGGATAAAACACCTGAGGATGCAGTTTCTGGGTTTTTGTGAGTTTTGTAGATTTTATTGCCTATATTTTGCTTATACTGTTTAATAATTTGTAGCAATACAATGGGAAATAGGGTCCTCTGGGAATGGACTAAAGAAGTGGATATTGTAAACACTAGTTTTGATCCTGAGGACCCTCGACTGAAGCGTTTGAGTGTTAATCGACTTCACACATTCAATATAATTGGTTATATTAACTATACCATACAGCAGAAACCTACTGTTTCGCCACCCCGGTCAACTCTGTACATTGCAACGGCAGAATAGAACAAAAATCTCAAATATATTCTCTAAACAATTGTTGTTTAGTTGTGATACTAATTTACTTGTTCTATATTAATAGAAATTAATAGAATTGAATAGAAATATTTAGGTTGGATTGTTCACGATTTTTTTTACATTTTGCCACTTTTTGTATTATTTAAAACTTGTTGATTGATTGATTGTCATCTACATACGAATAAAATGTCATTTTATTCACACAGCCGACGTGTGTAAAGTGAGTAGTGAAGTGCTCTTCTGCACTGACCTTGTAACTATTTCCAAACTCTATGACGAGTAAAAGAAATAAAAAACCTGAAATACGAGTTGGCTGTGCAGCAGTTTAATTGGTGCATGGAAATTAATTGCTGTGTAATATTTTGTGGAGTGGAATATTTGAGGAATATTATTTAAGTGTCGACGTAGACAGTGTTATTTGTGAACAGACTATATCCTTCTTTTTAAACAATGAATAAAACAGAGATAATAATGTTAGAAATCTCATTTTCAGATGGAACAAGTTTCGGAATCCAATAATAATAATAATTATGGAAAGTGCCAGTTCATTTCATTCCATTGATATTCCAAATAATAACTCAATCTTTGTAAAAATTTTATTCTTTGCCCAAGCGCGTGAACAGGCCAAAGTCAGTGAGGCTAAAGTCGCCTTTAACCCTTTATTGGAGTACAAGCCGCAGCATATTTTAGAAACAATTCTTGAGGCTTTTCCAGCCCTACAACCACTCAGAAACTGCATTATTTTGGCTAAAAATCAAGAATATTTGGACCTAACTTCGGATCGAGGAATTTTATTGTCTAGCAGAGACGAAGTAGCTGTGATACCACCAATTAGTGCTGGTAATAATAATTATTACTATAAAACAGATTATTATTAGTTTTCCAACTTAAAAAATATTTCTTTGTAGGATGAAGATGGAAGATTCAAAGGGATCAACAGGTCTAGATATTATACAACTCACCCAAGGGCCCATTGATATTAATGAATTAGTATCGAATGTTTCATCACCAAAATGTGGAGCTGGTAAAAAATTAAATTTATTTACTTTTATTCTGGTACATCTAAATGCAAAATGTAACTAAATTCAATTCACAATTAGTGTCAACGTTTATTGGAACAACGAGGGATAACTTTGAGGATAAAGAGGTATAATGATTTAGTTACATAAATCCAGTAGCAGATATAATTTTATATTCATTGGGTTCAGGTTGTGAGGTTAGAATATGAGGCTTACGAGCCAATGGCAGTTTCAGAGATCAAGAAAATATTAACTATATTACGACAAAAGTGGAAATTGGAGCATATTGGTGTTATACACAGGTACACATGTATATATGTAGGATTGAATGCGCTGTAATATAAATCTGACAAACGGCTATCCTTTGAATAGGTTGGGGCTAGTTCCTGTAAAAGAAGCAAGTATTGTTGTTGCAATTTCTTCGGAGCACAGAAAGGAATCATTGGAAGCAGTCCATTTCGCAATTGACGCCCTCAAAGCATCAGTACCCATTTGGAAAAAAGAAATTTATAAAGAGACGACGGAAACGACGTCAAACAATGATTCAGCCTGGAAAGCAAACCAAGAATGCTTTTGGAAAAATAAGGATATACTTGTGCCTAAAACTGAACCAGACGACTTCACAGCAATTAAATAATACAGCAATGACTTTTTGCTTTATGTTTTCTCTTATGTTTAGTGTAATTGGTGACATATAGGGTAAACATTTGATATTTAATCAGGAAAGGATTGTCACAATTCATTTAATTACGTACATCTATTCTGGTGTGAGTTTCATTATTTCTAGAATCATGTTTGGCCGATTCTTAAGAATAAATTTAAGTCTCTTTTCTGACAGGTTGAAAATTGATAGCAAAGGCTAACTTGTTTAACTATTCCCCACTTTTCCCAGTCAATTCTGCTTCATATTGTTTTCTGAAACAGTCTCCAACTGGGAAAAAGTCCCAAGACCGTTGTTGGTATTGATTCCAAACAAACGTTTCCTGTCCAGTATACTCGGTATCAGGTTTGTTGATCAAATGCATTAGGAAAAACCTTTCAATAAAGTTATAATAATAATCATTGTCTATTGTCCAGTTTTACATGTAATTTGCCAAATTATGCTCCTTTTGCACGTGCGTGTCAAACCCATGAGGTACCACGTCAAAATAGTCCTTTCCAATTCCACAAATGAAACATTCAGATTCCAAAGTTTCTGATACGCTATTTAATTGATCTCTCAATTCGCCAAAAGCATCAATGATTAAACCTGAAACGTTAAAAAACAAATGTACATTTTCACCCAAATCGTCTATAGAACATCCTTTCGCTGTAAATTCAGAGAGTCCACAAATTTCAATGTCCTCAGCTCATACAACACAAAAACTTTGGACTTTTTTATCCAGGGCAAAGGTCCTTACCTTGAAGAATGGCAAGCAAAATGACGATAACGAAAAAGAAGAAACTGATGTCAAAAATAATTCGATAAACTTCAGAGTTTGTTCCGTCTGTAGAGAGGGAATGCAAGACTTATCCAAGGATCCCTTGTACAATTCTCATCTTACCTGGAGACCCAATAACGTCACCAATTCCACCTCCTGATCGTACTCCTTGGTATACGTGAAACAAAAAACACTAGAAAATCAAAACTCAAAATAACACGAATGCTTGTTTTTAACCAAAGGTTTACTTACTGTGGCCATATCATGACACTTTTGATCAACTTTATCATCCTCTTCTGTTACATAAAACTTGCGGAAAAAGTTGAAAGCAACAACCGTATAAATGTAGACGATAATGGTAAGCAACATCACAGTCAACATGAGCTAAAATTATTGTATTCATTTATTATATTCAAAGACATTAACATTGCTTCATCAAACCTGTTTTCCATTATGAGTAACGGACTGTAAGATTGTCTTCAAGGCCGGAACCGCAACTACATACAAATTCACACAATAACAAGAAAGCACGAGCGGTAATTATTAAGAGATTCATGGGGAAGAAATTTTGCGATGAACAAAAATGGCGAAAACGAACCCCAAAAAGTTTCAGACTTACCAGCAATATCAAGCAAATGGGCAGCAAAGAAGAAAAAGTTGTAATTTCCAAGAATTGAAAAACAGAAATACCACAAGCTGTATAAGAAAGCCTGCAATAAAGATTAAAATAAAAAACTTTACAATGTATTCTATTTCAATGATGATGACACGGACATTGTCGGTTACTGTTACGCCAGCTTTCCAAACTTGATAACGCCAATCGATACCAGCCAAGCTAGAAAAAATTGCTTATCTACAATTGAATCTTGAACTTAAATAGTTTGATAATCTTACTAAGCAATTAAGCCACCCTCTGAATGTTTCTGTTCAACAGTAAATGATGTCTTTTCCATACCCAACACAGTACTTATTGAATCAAATTCATACGTCTCGCTATACTTCTGTCGGACTTTCTTTTTGACAAATTTGTCCCAATAGTTCACAGGAAAGGACCTACATACACAACGAAATAATAAAAAAATCTATAGATAGTGGCTACAATAGACGTAATTCAAAGATTTGCATATTGTAGCCAAGACATGTATTAATAATGGGTGACACTTGACACTTACTTGGCAGATATGACCAACTTATCCCAATGTGCTTTGATATCATCATCTTCAGGCTGCGATGCAATGTATAATCCATCAAACTCAAGCCTTCGAGCAATCTCTTTTTCTCTTTTGAAAATCGCCAATGGTACTTTTAAATGATAGTAAGCAAATAGCATGGCTAATGAAACGATTGAGTGAACAACGGACATTATTCGGATAACATGAGCCATGTAATAATATTTCTCGTCCATGTGAACAAACTCTGGAGCATCTTCGTCCTCGTCATCTTCATCCCCGCCTTCTTCTAACGTTGCATTGGACACACTACCAGAAGCAAATTCAACGAATTCTGCACTTCCCTCAAGACCTGAACCATCGTCAATATTATCGTCACCATCTTCGGGAATTGCAGTTGCCTATAATAACCAGACAAGTAATGTTTTGTACAAAATTGATCATTGATGTTGAAACTCACCTTGTAGAATAAAAGAATCAAGTTGATTGAGAATGCGAGAACCAGCGCAACGATTTTCATGTTATAAAAGTTTCTCGCCAAGAAGCTAACTATTCCATTCACATATCCCGAGAAATCAATCTAGATAAAATGAAAGAAAGCATTAAATGTATATTTATAAGCTTCATGCATTTAAAAAATAAACTCGATGCAATTATTATCATATTATCTTATTATCAAAGTTAGACATTTTCATTAAATATTTGTTGGTATAAGATGAAAAGTATACAAAATGTGGAATCAGGCTTAAGGAATTTTTTATCCAAATATATTAGTATAGAAATATTATTGTTGAGTAAACTGTTGTGAGAGAAAGATGAGCATGATTTACAAATCAATGAATATTTTCGTAAAGCGAACTTGAGTAAAATGCACCTGTGACGCAACAGAAGG
>JAAOWG010000575.1:0-14794 GCA_036491945.1 Paranurophorus simplex
TATACCTTTGGAGAGGTGAGATTTTTATCTCTACCAACTACCAAAGCTAATTCATTACTCTTCTCTCTTTCTCAAAAAAGGGCTATGAATTTTGGGGCACCAAGAGAGGGTGAAAGTTACTAACATCGACTAAGAAGATGGTTTGCGACCTCTGTGGGACTTTCTCCATCCTCTGGACTCGTGGATAGGTTTTCAAAGTTAAGCAAATATAAACAGATTTCTTCATTCAGCGGATCCCGTACAGGGGCTATAAGGAGACTGCAGTAAAACTTGCTTCCTGTCAAACCAAAAAGAGCATAATGTAATGAAAATCCTCCATCTGTCTATTCAACTTAGCTTTCTCTTAAAAGGAATACATAATAATAAGGGAATAATCATGGGTAAACTAAGTTGGGCGTAGCAATGAGATCTTTGTCAGGTTGATAAGGGTAGGATCTGTTAAATGAAGCGTGTTTTAGGGAATAGTGTCATGTTAAAAGCGCCTCAACCTTCGGAAGGCTTACTATTTAGATTCTCAATGTGGATTCGGTTAATTAATCAACAAATTATTCTGGATATATTTACGTGACCATGTCATTATGTTTTTGGCTAATTTAAGCTGTCCCATTTTTATTTTTTATCAAACATCAAGTTTGCAAAATTCTTGGTGATGATACAAGAATAATGGTTGCAAATACGGGTTATGAAATATGCGTCGCGGTTGGGTCAAATACAGAACTCTATTATCGTCTGGAATTTTATTATTCTCATCAAAACAAAGTGAAAAAGAAAGGAAAGAAAACAAGAGATAAGATGACCAAAGAGAACTTTGCAATGTTATATTATGTTGTTGGAATTGATTAAATAATTAATATTGTAATGTAGATTTGAGGTAGCTGAAACTGAACTTAAGCTTCGATATTTGTAAATCTAGTATTTTTTTTGCTTTTCAATTATTAAATAAATGAGGATTTTATTTTCCTGCAAATTACAAAAGCAAGGAATTTTTAGTTCAAGTGTATATAGGTTTTGATTTTCAAAATTCATTTATATTAAATAAATAATAAATCTCAATTTTCCCTCTTGTATCCCAAATCCTAATATTGTTGATCAAAGGTTTATTCATGTGTTTATTTATTTACTGCTTGCTTGTGATTGTAAATACATGGACCAACTCTAGAATCAACAAAGAAATTCATCAAAGCACCCTGAACCCATTTCAAAGCTTTTCTTTTGTATGTCTGGGTCTTTTGTTTAAAAACTTTAATCAAACACATTGAATTGACACTGCTTTCAATTTATTATCGTTATAAAGAATGATTCAAAACCTATTAACTGAGAAAGTTTCTTTATTTCTTACTTCATTTGCACTAGCATTTTGATCAAAGTTTTGAATGAAATTAAAAATCTATGCAAATGGAAAAATATTGTTGGTTGAGTTAAATCACTTAAAAGGAATCAGATTAATGCTTGACTAATTTTCATTTATTTTCATATGACCAAAAATGTTTTATCACGAAGACAGTGAATTTGTGGTATCCCATTCCTGTCCTGTCTTTCTGTGACATTAATTAATAACTTTTCAGAGGCAGAGTAGAGAGGAGACTTCATGGGATTAATTTTAGCTTCGCTCCATCATAAACCTCCAGGGGCTTTGAAAATATAAGGCAGACTTTCACCCCAACATCTTGGCCATAAATTCTTTCATCTTTTAATAATTTCTTTCAAATATTTCCCTTGTATGTGGTTGTAATATTCACAGTACAGTGCTTGAATCTGTATTTTTTTTAATCAGACGTGGCTGGAGAATATTGTAAAACTATTTAGTTCCAACATTTTTATTTCTTTCCAAAAAATCCTCAGCTTAAATGTCAAAATCAGGCCTAATCTCAATAACCTCTCTTTGGGGAATATTTATGGCATGATTGGCCTCAAAGTAGTGCTTGACTTTCCACAAAATACTACACCTCACCAAATAATGTCCTTTTTATGCTTTCAAACAAGCTGAAAAGGTTGAATTTCTCAAATATGCATTCCACATGCTTAGTGACCATATTTATATGATTTCCCATGAGAGAATGAATGGGAAAGGATGAGATTGAGATGGCTCAATGTCTGAATCGAATCAGTGTTTATTCAAGTTTCTTCATGCAACCTTTTATTTTAAACAAATCCACTTAGATGACTCCGACAGAAAGTAGGAAACAGATGAACTTTTAAATGCTCGAGAATGACTCGTCTTTCATGAGTTACTCATTAGTCCATGAAAAAAATATAAAAGAACTTTTTTTGTTTAGTTCCATAATACATTAACATGCTGAATATTCGCTCCAAGACGAAAAAGTGTCATCAAGCAATTTGCGAATCTGGTCTTTCAGACAAAGAAAATGCCAAGGAGAAGATATTTTCACTTTGGTTGGAAAGTAGCCAGGTTCAAAAAGCATTAAATCATGGACTGATGTGAAATTCAAATCGTGTTTTTAATAGTTCTAATAATAATAGAACAGGCTTTTTGCATTGAATTCAAATGGGTGAATAGAATCTTGTTATCTTCATATTTGTTGCTGAACACGTAGCATTGTACTAAGCTGAAAATTACAGTTGACAGAATAGTTCTCGTAAATCAACCAAATAATGCAAATTCGTTTTTCTAGCGAGACTATTTTCAGCACAATCGTGTCAAGCTATATAGGAGATTTTTTTATATTCGATTTCATTTCAGAAATGGAGTAGTTTGTGGGTTGGTAGTTGGTAAATAAAAAAGTCATCTCACTATATATATATTTACCATCTCCACTGTAATATATTTTTACATCCTTACAAATAAAAATGAATTGTACTGGAGGACATTGCAAGATGATGCCAGTCAGATAAAATGGGAATTTCTTGTCATTCCATTTTATGCTTTTCAAAATAATACCACAATATGCACTGCAGATACAACCTTTAACTTCAGCATTATTCTGCAAATCCGAACAACGAATAATAGTCAAATACGTAATCACTAGGTTAAATAAATAATTACACAATCAGATTGTATATCTTACATACATTTTAAATACAAATTATTTAAAATGCTAGACTTATTATTTAGTTCTCATTACAATATTTATTCACGGTTGCAAAATTGTGTTTCCATTAATATTGCACTATTCTATAGCATAATGGCTGTGTACCTTTTAAGCATTGATCGCTAAGAAGCTATAAAACATGTAATTGAAATTCTTGAAGTGTAATAAAATACATGACTCCATACGTGGAATTATCTTTTGTGTTAGGATAAAACTCTCTATACCTCTAAAATAACGAGAACATTAAAAATTACGACGATTCTTCCATAATAATTTTGTGCATCAATCCTACACAAGGTCTTAAATACCAGAACTGCTTGTTCTCATTAGTCTTGACTGACTCTTTCACCAGACCTTTTTTGTTTAGTGTACGTACGTACGAGAATAGTAAGAAACACTGAATTTTATTACATTGAATGCATATTGTCTAATATTTCCACTTATATTTTTGACATTGACGTATAAGTTGATTACCTCAGCTTCGCGACAGAATTGTAAATGTACAGCCGACTATCAAAATCGATTCTATGGCTTAACGACTTTACGAGATTTTTGATTTTATGTCAAGAGAATAAAATGTTCCAATCAACAGAGAAACATATTGCATAACGTGGCGACGTACAAAATCTCGCCGACACGTTTGGATGTTTAGAATTACAGGCCTGTCTTTAAAATGATACAAGGGTTAGTATGCAGTGATAAAAAAATAAATGCATCAAGTATGGTTAATGTGTCTTTATTATTGAGAAGTAACTATTTAACTGATATTTTACAACGCTCTGAATTACAAAAAAATACTATTAAGGCAACCATATTTAGTTATTCTTATTTATTCTTCCTCTAAAAAGAAATTATTAGTCTTCATCCAACTTTGTTCAATTTTAAAAACAAAAGATCCTGCTTTTTAGGAAAACATCTGTCATCTGTCACCTTAACGCACCTAAAATGTACTTAATTTGTTAAACACTATCCAAAATCCAAACCTTTCAAAGAAGAAGTACATGCAAGAAAGAACTTGGATTAACTAATAAGTAAGACAAATCTTTCCGCAAATAACATGAACACTGAGAAAGTCTATGAAAGTTCTGAGTGATTTTAGAAATTTCAGTGTTATCTCGCTCATCCTGTAGAACTGAAGTATCCAAGTATTTTCACCACACAAAAGTTTTCATATCAAGATGGAAAGGTATGGTAAATCCTTAATCAGATGATAGATCCAAAGAGAACGAGATGCCAAGTTATCCAGAGTTAAACAGAAATTTATTTACTAGAAAGAACAGATGAAAAACAGATAGTTGCGAGGTCGCATCGAATAAAAAAGCAGGTCGATGTCGTGCATAAATGTAATCCAAAGTTACATCCCCTTCTCAGACCAATAAGCTGGTTATAATGGTTAAGATTAGGTAGAAAAGGTGAAGTTCTTTCATATTCATACTTAAGCAGCTAAAATTAGATTAGTTTGGGAGCTTTCCCTTTATTAAGTGTACACTAGCTTACACCAAAGTTTAGCACTTATGTACCATTAAGCTAAAGGTGAAAATGCCCATTGCAATAACTATCAACACTTGATCATTACTATACTACACTGCAGAATTCGCCTTACTTGATTATTTCGCAATACTAAAGGATGTATGCATTTAATAACATGTCGTGAAAGTGAAAAAGTAAGTGTGATAACCGCCATCGAATGTTGCAGGCTCCATTAATCTTTCTTTTGAGCTGTTATATTTTAGTTTTATTCGTGACTAATTTTTTGGATGATAACAAAATGTTTTGCTTGTAGATCAAGCTTGGTAAAGCTTTTACAACTAAAAAAAAATATTTGCTAAATGGCTAGAACATACAAACAAACAATGCTGTTCACGACAAGGTCCTTGTTAATCGTTTTGTCAACCACAGTGTGCGTTTAGTTACTTTATAATTAATCTCATAAAATATGAGCTCAATCCCCTTTTGCCGCTTGCTAAAGAGGAAATAAAAATTTATTACTCGGGTTTTTCTGACATAATTAATCCAACTAATTGAAATAGAGGAAATGAAAATGGTGAAAACAACATCCCATTCGTCACTTTCACTCCGGGAGGGAGTTTAGACCCTCTCGCATTCAATTAACTTTAGAGAACAGGATGACCTTTCATTAATGAAATCGGATGTTGAAATAATACACTTGTGATTTGATTACTATTTAGGTCTTTTACACAAAAACAAACGCAAAAGCTCAAAATCTTTACAATCTCTACATGTATTCAAACAATTTTATCTATATTTATTCTATTTATTTTACTTATTATTGCAATCACGTACTTTCTCACATGCAAAATCCTTGTTTGTGAAACAATCAATACATTTGAACTAACAAATTTTGTAGCATAAAATTCCCATCAGTAGTAAGGTACAATACATACTGATGATTTACCTATTTTGCATTGATTCTGTCAATCAAATACTTTTTTTATAAAAAATGTTGCCATCACTTGAATCGAGTGTCGGGACATGTCAAAAGAATGTTGAAAGAGCAGCATGCACTTGTCTTGAACACTTTAGCAAGAGCGCTTAGAAAAGAAACGGCTCGACTGTAAGTAACTTTTCCAATATTGGTAAGAAAGCAATCGGTACTTCCCTTTGATCAATTATTGATGCTGTTGCTTTAAAAAATCTGGAATGGATCTCCAAGCCAGCAGCAGTTTGACTCTGATGAGTTTACTCAACTTATGTTTAATTTTTACCAAAAAAGTGAATATTTAGGTGTTATAAAGACGATTTAATTTCATGCTGTTAACTTCTGATTGTACAATGAGGGAAGTTTAAGATTTGTCAATGCGAAAGTTGTCATTAAAGAAGTGCATTTAGCTTTTCAATACCCATTAATGACCCACCGGGACTAAGTTGTAAAAATGAAATGTCCAAAAATCTACTTACCATCTTTCTTATACAAAACTGTCTCCACGTGTTTTTCATCTTCAAAGTCAAAGCATTGTGTTTGAGTGATTGCTGAAGGTGCAGTAAGTGTTCCGTGAAGGAAAGCGCACTCAGCGCTTTTTTGCATCACTTCTGCGCGGGTGTAGCCGGTAAGTTTACAAAACTAATTGACATTCACATTAAGCTGAATATTGAGCAAAAAAATACGTTTTGATCTTTACCTGATCACTGCAATAGATAATAGCACAGTTAATATTCTCACTCATTGCATTGCCAAGGACATAGCTTCTTTCTAAAAATTACAAAAAACACGCATGTTATTAATTATAAATATAAATGATGTTTTCAAATGAATCATCCCATTCAATTATAAAAAGTGAAAACTTATGCAATCGTCATTTAACATGCTGTAGTTTATTTAGTTGTTCTTGGCCAAAAAGAAACAGCAAGGATGAATAATTTAAAGTCAATATATTATATATGTATATAACATGTTTCTCGTGTTTGAATAGAAAAAAAGAATTATGGTTGACAATTAGGCATTGTTAAAACTCCATCGTAGCTGCAATGAATCAAATCAATCAATAATGGGATGATCCCTGCGTGATGCACAGGAAATGACGATGGACATGTCCTACATTTTTAAATCCACAGCCTTTGTCATTAATAAATAAGCTTTTCTTCAAAAACAAGTAAAGGGCATTGCAATCCAAAAGTTTTAGTTTTCATCTAAACATTCCCCATAATTATTACTTTCTTTGTAATTCTATCACAATTCTGCATGTGTACTCGACACTCGACACCATACTTCACAACTGTAATAAATTGAAGTATAAAACGCTAGCTAAGTAAATAGAAAATAAAAACTATCGCTTGTTCCACAAAATCGATTTTTACAAAAGTTATAGTCTGAATGGAAATAAAATTGTTTTTTTCAGTAGAATGAATTCAAAAAACTAAACTATTTAAGTTGATCCTTTGACACAACTAAATAGAAACTGAAACTTGAACAAAATCGAGCAAAATGGAATTTAAACAAAGTATAGCAAAGTAAAGTATCTAATACTGTTGTTTATTGTTGGGTTGGCATAATGAAAGAAAATCCTACAACAAAGAACGCAACCCCCCCAATCAATTTATTTTAGTTTCTAAACTTTTGAAAAGCAGTAACAATAACATAGTTGGATCTTGTATGACAAATAATTTAATCCAAGTCTTACTTTGGCTGTCGAATTTGCGAATAATAGACTCAATAAGTGTGGCTGGTAAAGCAACGTGACCTTTTCTTATAGGCATTTTGAAATTTTAATGATTAATCCCTTAAAAGATTGAATAATACGGAGGATAGGATGTGTTTGAGTAAAAATTTAATTTAATAATAATCTCAGTTATTTCCATTCCGGATTCAGGTGCTGAATTTTTGTTATTCTTTTTTAAGCAATATTGAGAAGTATAGTTTGTTAAACTGTATTAACTTTCATTTATCCACCACTTGTAAGAAATATGTATCATGCTGAATAATATTGAAGTAAAAATAAGATAGCAATTGTGTTTTAAGGGTTGAATCAAGTCATTTTTTGAAGTGATTGAAGAGAGTAGTGTAAACTCAAACACTTTCTCCTAAAGTTGGTTGAAACAGTTGGATTATAAAATAGCAACACTTTTTGACAATCCTTTCACTAGATTGTAAGTACATAGTTTAAAAATCCTTTTTTATATAAACTTCACTGGGAAACCACAACCGAATCATCACGGCTGTGGAATTGTTCACTTTTTCCTGAATTATTTATGTATATGTAGCTTTTGAATGTGGTCATGAAGGAAGAAAGGTGAAAGAAATGCGTGAATTTAAGTAATCACCCACTCTACTGAATGCCAAATGAAGTAAGACACTTTTCTCTAAACACCTTGTTCTCTATCCCCAAAAAGTTTTATCTTTGCTGGTTGGTCATTGTGAATTCTTAAGTGGTTCCTTACTCAGCACTATATAAGTATTATTATTAACATAAGAACGAGAATGAATATAATGAAAATTCAGCATCGTGGTACAACGTAGACGGACGGTTGGCCCGTGAGAGTAAATATAAAGGCAACTCAATTTAGAAACAAAGGAAAAATAAGTTTGCTCTTGAAGACTTTCACTTTAAAACTTTGAAGGTCTGGTTATAAGTAAATTTAAAAGTTTTCTTATGAATTTTTAAAAAATACTTTACAATTTTTATTTACAAAGTGCCGTTCCATTTTCTGTAACGAAGCAAAAAAGGCTGCTTATTATTTGATTCTGGTACTTAATTACGCTCGGAAGTGAAGAGTTGGGAGTAGAAAAACGGGATCAAAGTGGTAAACAGTAGTACATGAAGTTAGTTATGATGAGTACCCCTATTATTAATACTTGTTCATAAAGTAGTGGTCCCAATATCTATGTCACATTCTGCACTGTACTAATACTTGCATACTCCATACATTACATTAGAGAAATAGAAATATACAAAGAAAGGTTGGCTCTATTTTCGGAACCACATCTGTCTACGTATATAGGGTTCGAAATGCAGACTAAAATATCACACTTTTTGTATCCACTGATTATTTCCGCTTTTGCGATTCAAAAACGATGTAGCAGATATTTAATGTTGAGGGATACGATACAAATGCAAGTTGCAAAAGCAAGAAAAGGTTGAACTCTTCTAAATCCAAATATTCTTGTCTTCATGGGATGGAAAATTAAGAAAGGAATTATTCTGTTGCAATGCGGTAATATTATAAGTGAATAAATCAATCTTTTAGATGTGTTTGAATAAAAACAAGATGACACTGCACTGACACCTCAAGACGAGTAGTTTGAGTTATAGCTTCACTGCATCATGCAAATGAATTCAGTGAGCTAAACATTAGATGAGGATCACCGGTAAGGTAGATTTATTGGTCCAAGAAATCGGCACAAGTAAAAGTTACAAAAAATGACTCCATTCTGTCACTGTCTCCAGTCAACAACGTTCACCTTTTAAGTTATGATGGAAAAGGATTATATATTTACACTAAAATAGCTCAAGATATTCATTGAGTTGGTCGGAATAAGGGAATAATGAGAAGGGCTATAAAACCTGATGGTTGGTAATTCAATGTGATTTGATCCTCATGGAAGAGTGATTTACAGGAGAGCCAACAACGCTGACTAAATGTGAACTAGTGTTTGGGAAAGTTGTTGAGTCTTTAGATTGAGAGCAATGTTTCCAATGTTGTCTATTTCTCTCCCCTCCTTTCCTTTGGAAAGAAGGGAGAGGAGAAAGCAAGTTCATTTATTTTTGAAGGGGCAAGTGGTGGTAGTAGGGGAAGGTGGTTGCAACCTATAATCTAATGTCTTGCTACAAAGAAAGTAAAATATCATGAAAAACTCAAAAGACTTTCTCTAGATTTTTTGGTTGACAAATAAATTTGGAATTCCATGACCAAACCAACCTTTTGATTACATTGCTTCCTACTTTCCCTCATTCTTCACATCATTTTTAACTTTCCTCTTTTTTTCCTTTTATTGCCAACTGACCATACCTTTGGCATTATTATTAATTCGGTTAGTTAATGAGTCTGGAGAGCACCTTATGAATGTGAGTGAAGAAACAAATTTACCCCAAAGGAATTCACCTTTTACGTTTCCTGAATTGATTTTTTTACTTTGTGTAACACTTGGATGAAATGGTTTCTTTTGTTTTTCTCTTGGGTGTAGAAATGTAAATTATTTGTAAACATGGGAGTAAAGGATTTCAGATTGTGGTTGCTTTTGTAGATTTTACGAAAATGGAGGATGCGATATCATTGGGTATTTCGTTGGATCTACTAGAATACATACATACACCTATGCAAAGTCACCAGGTAATGAAAAAATAGCAAAGAAACATCAAAGGGTGGCGAAAGAGGTGAATTGTAGCAGAAATAAAACACAAAAGGTTGATGGAAATATTGGGATTCCTTATTTACATGCAACATCTACTCTAATAGTTCCACATTCTACATTTTTCCTGCGACTTGTAAAAAAATAGTTTCAGTCTTCCAGCATTGAAAACTATTTTATGCGTTTTTAGATAGATAAGACATAAGACATAAAAAAGCTTTGTGGATCACCAGAATACGCAGTAAAAGATAACCAGATGATCAATGATTTTTTGCATGTCGAATATAGTCCTTTTTATTATGCTTTGTTTTGATTTTATTAAAAAACCGTCCTATGAACATATGACTTTTTAACGAATCACTAAGATTATGACAAGCATCAACAAGTTAAAATAATATTATGCGAGAACTCCTTCACGCAGGTGCCTGCCGATAAAATGTAAAATATCTCCTAAAGTTCAGATGTACATAATGGAGCAGATCAAAACATAGTCACAATAGTCGTGTCCAATAATATTCAATCACTTTAAATCATCTTCTGACGTCGGCTAAATATATGTATTAGCCGGATAAAATATAAACATGACAAGAACTTCTGACAACATAAAATCCACTCTACAGAATAAAGTTGGATCAACGCTTGCGAAAAAAGTGAATACGATTGAAATTTTGATATTATGGCTATATGACTATGAGATAATAATAATAATAATACACTCTCACTATGATGCATTTTCAATGAATATGTTCAAACATTCTATTAGAAGAACGTGCATTCATGTATGCTGTGTTCCGTTTTTTTGCAGATTGTTGAAATGTGATCAAGCTTTCGTTTATTATCATAACTCTGAGCTTCATATGTCAAAACAAAGATGCTCCTGATATGATATTGACAACCGAACATCCGGTGTATTGCTGCTGGTTAATCATGCCAAATGTGTGAGGATTTGCGAATCCAGAAATTAAAAGAGAATATTAGGTTTGAAGGATTTTTAAATTGTTCATTTTGCTGTTATAATAATATTCCATCATGATTCGTTGATTATAAATAATATGATTCAAAATTAAGATAATTCCATTTCACTCCAATTTTCTCACCAATGAAACCAACATGACAATATTAAGTAACATATGTATTTATGTACATTAGTATCATGAGCAGTAAACCAATGGACTTTCACCAACTTTTCCTATAACTATTTTTCTTCTTTATAGCTATGTTCAAGCTTTTCCCTATCGTGTCGTAAATAAATGTTGGCAATTTATATATCACTTACAAACTTGGTTAAGCCAAACAATGATTACTTAAAGATTGTATAAAGATTTACAAAAATACGTTATGTTTTGTTTAATCGACTATATTATAAACGACGAGATGATGTGGTAATTCATAAATAACAAGTTTAATGGTAACTATTTATCTCTTAGCCTATAACTTTCTAAATGGCCCTGATGTGTCAAATTCAGTAATTTCTGAGGTGAAGCAAAATATTGCCCCCATTGAAGAAATGCAAGTCATAAGGAACCACATTCCCATAGGAAGGAGAGATTGAGACAACAAAACCATTATAATAGATCCTTGAACTCCCAAGACTAGAAGGCTCATGTAAAGAAATATTGGTACAATGTTTACTGCTTTCTTGTGAAGTGTTTGATTCATCTGATGGAAGAAATATATAATATTAGAAAACCAACATCTTTACTACTACACCTTACATCATTCACAAATGACACAAAGGCTAAATGAGCATTTTGAAAATATTGCAATGCTCTCAAAAGCCATCCAGATAAGGAATACAGCCCACAATTCTGGAATGAAGTGTGAGCACGGGTATTAATCGGTTTTACTGTTGCTCCGAGTTTTGCATCAATACTCATCATCAGACCCTTATCCTCTGATTCCATTCCTGAGTAAAACAATAAAAATAAATTGATTTTAATTTAAGAGTCATATTACCAAAGCAGATTCTCACGCTCATTTTACAAAGCAATCAATAAAAAAATATATGTATGTATGTATCTCACCATTTGAAAGCATAAATGTTGTAGTTGTAGGAGAAATTGGAGAAGATTGACCAAGTCTGTGGATCACTTGAGTCTCCGTAAAAGACATGATTGATAAGTGAAAATTGTCAAAGGGAAAACAGTGATGGGGATATAAATATCTTTACAAAGATCCCAACCAAGGTGGAAATCTGATGCTTTTTTTTTATTCCAAGGTACTTGGATCAATTTACAGATTAATCCGTAGCACAGTGATCGTCCAGACGAATGTTGGATGGACAAGAGAAGGACACTAAAGTCAACTATCGATTTGCTTTTCCTCAACCTCGTATTTAGCTAAACTCAAATCCAATTTTGCTTCAGTATAAAGGGTTGAATTATGTATGATTGCTCCTTCTATGTTGTGTTTTCTGCTTTGCAACTTTGCAACCGATACTGTGGTATTACTGGGGATCAAGCTGCAATCATAATAATAAAGTAACGTTTAATTTAGTTCAATTTTAAGTGAATTCTATGTTCATGCATTTTAGTTGGATTATATGCTTTTATGACTCGAAAATCCCAGCGATACCACATTTAAATGCTCAAAGGTTAAAATATGACGCAAGCCGTGGTTTATTCGGAATTAAATAAGTGTATATGCACATGTATTTATAGTATGTACATAAACAACTAAATATTTTTCTATATCCATAAAACATTTGTATCTGCATAATGGTGAATCTTTGTTTAAAAACGATTGAAATTTCAAATCCTTCATCAAAAATGCCCAAGGACAACAAATAAGTTTTCTTTTCCCTCAGTTGTCATTATCATAAACTATCATTGCAACGAACTGCTAAGTAATTGCTCAATCATAAGAGAAAATGATGAAACATGGCTAGAGTCCATTAACTTGTGATATTAAAGGACAATAAAGTAGAAAGTGATGGTGATAGACCGAGGTCAGAAAGGTTATCTCCGATTTCCTCAATGATACGACATTCAACTTGACACGAATCTGCTGCCATGTTAATGCTAATAAAATTTTTAATTAAGATTTGCAAGAGACTAAAGAGATTAGAGCATCAAATACATACATAATTCGCATTCATCCTATCCTTAAAAAATTATTTGAATCTGAAGAGTGCTGTATGACATAATGCCACATTTTCGGTATTTATTTTTTTAATTGGATAAATTCAGATCAGCTAAATTAAAAATATTGATATGAATTAAAATGATTATTTTAGGGTTGATTTCTTGATTTATGTATCATGCATGAATGTTAATTTTTGAATATATCCAGTTTGACTAATACTTGTAGAGTTCATTTATCTAGAATTAAACCTGACGTTGGGAAATTCTAAACACCTACAAAATGAGATTTTATGTCAATTGTACTTTCCAAGATGATCAAAAGACAATGATTCATCATGTTTTCGGGCAATTCCTTAATTCATTCTTCAAAATAGCAAATTATGCGCTCTTCAAAAGAAAGAGTCCGTCATGGTGGTCAAGGACAGATAAAGTCGTGTTGTTTAAAAAATCCAAATAATTACAAATTTTTTACAAGATAACACACTGCGCAGTATAACAATACTAGAAAAAAGGTAGAAATCTACGAAAATGTTTTACCTCCCTTAAATCGCATTGCTGATCAATTGCACGTAACTAGAGAAAACCTGCTTTTGGTCAAAAATATTGAATATATGTACAATTGAGAATTCTACTAGTGAATAGTGATTAATACAACGTTAAAGATGTGTACACTATAAAAATGCTCACGGGCGTCGGTTTTTTGTTTTCCAAAATATAGTCTTCACTTACAATGGCAAATAGCACAACAATTTATCAACCTCTAATTTTTCATGCTGTATAATGAATTAAAAAATCTACCAAAACCAAAACACAACATGGTTCACCGGAAGTCAACGCAAAACCTCTATGCAACAATTAACTTAGAAAAACAGATAAATGCTGTAAACGGGGATTCTGAATAGATATAATTAAATATTTATTTACCTTAGTTGAAGATAAACAGGAACTACTTTGCCGGATGGATTTGACAAAAATATTTTACAAACGATGTGAGAAGCATTGATTAAAGTATCAATCCTCTTTTTCAAATTCTTTCACAATCTCTAAACAACAAAAATCTCTTTTTTGATGAATTTGCCTATTTGCATTGTCTTTGGACAAGATCTTCCGAAGACTAGAGTTGAAAATTGAAGGAAGGACCAAGGCTAACACTCTTATGAAGCCGTAGGCCGATTTCCTCACTTGTTTTAAGCATTTACTAAAATCTGTAGGGTTATTATGCTATGTAATCCTTGCAATACTATTCTCCTCATTCCTTTAGCTTGTAATACATATAACTTCTAAAGCATGAACATTGCTGTACAGCGGAACAATTCTCAATTTTGCATATCACAAAAGTTAACGACTGCACTATATTTAATGTTACAGTCATAATCATACTGTAAATGGAATCAATTTTTTATCCCATGTAACATTTACATATCAAATTCTGTATAACGATAAGTTGAAAGATGGAATGAAACCTTATTGAACGTGATTTCAATTAAATGTGCAGTAAAGGAAACATTTTTTGTAGTATTTCTTGAGTTTACTTCTAACTAACCTACTACAAAATAAGTCAATTTTTAGCCCGAGTCAGGGCTTATGTAATCACTATGTCCGTCTGTCCGTCCGTCTGTCCGTCTGTCCGGGACACTCTAGCGGTCGAACGGGTGGACCGATTTGGATGAAATTTGTCAGCAATACACATTTGGGCAAGGCAAAGGCTAAGTTCGAAGATGGGCCAGATCGGTCGACCCAGTGGCCGGTGGGGGTTATCGAAAGTATTTTGACCCTAAAATCACAAGGGGGGACCCTTGTGATTTTATTTTTCGAAAATTTTTTTCTCGATTCTTAGGATTTATCAGACTGATATT
>JAAOWG010000576.1:0-14789 GCA_036491945.1 Paranurophorus simplex
GAACTTGACCTCAGTTTTTATTAGAAAATCTTAAGTTTCAAATTTCAAGTCGTTATCTCGAAGGGTTCTTGAGTTATCGTGCCGACAGACAGACGGACGGACGGACAGACAGACGGACAAAGCATTCACATAAAGCAGCTCACTTCTTTCGCTACTTAATAAAAGCCTGCACCGTAAAAACCGTACCGCCTCAAAAGAACGTTCAAAGAACATCTATAAAATTTCCACTAAGCAATACGATGATAGAAAAATAAACAAGGTCTGTTTCAAAACTACAAAGCAAAACTTTCTTTGTTCACAACAACATACCTCTAGTGGTACACACAACATAACAGACCACTCTATAGTGGTATTTTGAAAGTCCTCATAGAATTTTAAGGTTTTAGTAGAAAAGCAATTTGATAATGAATGTTTTTTGAGAACAATGGATTCAATTTAAAAGGCTAGTCTTATAATGCTTACCAGTTGGATATATGATGATAACTCTTGTCTTGTTGGGTAGGATGGCACTTCCTTCACGAACATCCCCCATCTCATAACTGTCTCCAAGTTAAACTTAAACCTTTAATTTATTTCCATTGAACATCAATCAAAACCAGAAATACAACAAATGAAATTTTAGTGAGAGAAAAGTCAAGTTTTGGTTTGTAACTTTCAAAACTTCACTGTCCACAAACTTTTGATCAACTAGGTTTGTGACATATTTAAATTTGTTTTAAGCACTGAAACGAAAGGGAGGAAAACTGAATTTTTTGTATTGCAAGGTAACAATAGCATATCTGTTTGCTCCAAGATCTGAAAGAAAACTGAGAGTCCTACTACTGCATCATTTCAACGAGAACAAAACTCGTATCCAACAAAAGTGCAACGCAAAGCATACAAGAAGCGATACGAGTGGGACTTTTTTTAAGAGCTTCGAAAAAAGCTCAAAGTACTGTCTTTGGTTCTCATATTGCTTGTTTTGCAGTACATTTAGCATCAAAGATTCCATAAAAATGAGCAATTGTGAGAAGAAAGTTACAGTCTGCTGGATATGATTCGTTGCTCAATTTTAAGATGACCTTATTGTTGTCCCGAATACAAAGTATGAAAATCACATCAGATTTAGCACAGAAATTGAGAATTCTATTCCCAGTGATGGAATTTCAATTGAAATCATCTAGCACATGTAACAATCAATTTTATACATAACTAGATAATCATATATTTCTCTTACATAGATTTATCTACATACCAAATTACCATAAACTAAATACTTACAATTTTCATGAAAATCTACCATGTCGAAAATAAAGATTAATATTGTGAGTAACAACTCATTATTCAATACAAAGCTAATCTTCAATCTACTGAATAATTTTAATTTTGGAAATTCTAATGGTGATCTTTTGTCAGACTCCCACATGCAATAACTCATTTTAAAAGGAAAGATTAAATTGAAGCAATTATGATTAACCTTTTGACAATTTACTCAAGCAATTGCTATTATGTGCAATTATGTGTCTTGTTCAAGAATCGTAAGTATCAATCAATTTTATTCATGCAATTAATACGCAGTATTACGACTTTACACAAATGATATAGAAATAAATAACGAGAAATGCTTGAGTCGAAAGAGGGTAATCATTTAAAATCAAATTACATATCTTCACAAATTTTCCATCGAAGCTCAATCGGCTCTGCCTTTTCCTCGTGAAATGACAAAGCCAAATCATCAACGTCTCTTAGCATATGCTTGAGATATGGATTTTCGATAGATTTGTACTCAATTTCCGAGTTGAGTTTTTTGAAGTATTCTTGAAACATATTATCAGCTTCTGATTCAGAAAATTCTCCTTTTTCAACCGAAATTTTCAACTCCTCGCAATGTTGCTTTAAACTTTTTATGAACTCTCCAATCGTCAATTGGCCATCCTATCACATAAGCATGAAGAAAAATATAATATATATATATATATATATATAATATATATACCGTTTTGTTGTCTCGTCGCCTCTTTACAGCAGTAGGAGCATCATCTTTATCATCCTCTTGTCTATTGTCATCCAATACTCCAAGCATACGAGTTGCGTCCTATAATTTTTAACACTTTCATAAGACACAATAATTGTGCTTGACTATTAATAATAATTATTAATAGTCTACACAACTTACTCGCAAAACTACATCTGGAAGGCCCACGTAATTAGCAACATTAAGCCCAAAACTACGATCACAAGGACCTTTCTCAATTTTATACAGCATTGTGACCCCTTGGCTTCCTAGGAGAAACCTTCAATTAATACATAACAAAATAACGTAACTATTTAAATGCCATACAACATCCAAATTCTTCATCAAACTCTCAAATAAATCGAATTTTTTTTTCGATGATAAACAACATGTAAAATATTCTTTGTTCGTATATGTACTCAGCATATTTCTGCTAACGAGAAACGCAAGTTTGCAAACACTACTACGTACACTACTCGACTTACCAGAAACAGCGTTAACATGAAAATTGGAGACAGCTGGAACTTCTACGCTCAGTGCAGTTAACTCATGAAAGTGAGTAGCAAAGACACAATAGCATCCAATTTGTTCAGCCAAGTGTCTGGTTAATTGAAATAGGAAAAATGTCATTTTCATAAAACGAAAGGGTTATTTTCCAAAATTACCTAGAAATTGACCAACACAACCCAAATCCATCATAAGTCGACGTTCCTCTGCCCAGTTCATCAATTAGAACTAGAGAATCAGATGTAGCTGTCTAATAATAAATAAATAGATAACAATTAACACAAATCAATGAAAATGATAATTGGTCACAATAAATACCTTAAGAATGTAAGATGTCTCGATCATTTCAGACATAAACCTAAAATAAAACAAGGCACTTTAACATTATGTAACTCCAATAAATAATTTTGCTTACGTTGAAAGCCCCTTTGCCAAAGAGTCACTAGCACCAACCCGTGCTAATATAGCATCCACAATCGTGACCTAAAACAATTTGAAATTGAAACAATAAGCAACATATAAATAATAATATATAATAGTAAATCATTTTGACCTCAGCTTCAGATGCTGGAACGAAACATCCAATGTGAGCTAAGAGTGTAGCAATTCCAATACTCCGCAAAAAGGTAGATTTTCCACCCATATTGGGCCTGTTATAGAATCGAAGTCATGTTAGCACTAAATATAATAAAATAAATAAATAAATACCCGGTTATTATTATAAAGCTGTGTTTGTCTGAAAATTTAAACAAACAAATAATCATCTATTGCCTGCTTTCACATCATTGCTTCCAATCCTCACCTTTACCACCCTTTTCAAACGTTACATCGTTTGGTATATAACTAACATTTGGAAGTGATTCAATGCACGGATGACGAACTTCTGCAAAATGAATCTTTCCAGAGCCTCGTGGCAATATTTTTGGTCGAATATAGGGAGCTGGAGAATTTGTTGCAATCAAAGCAAAGCTAGTGAAAACATCCAATTCAGCTATGACTCTACCAAGCTATAAGGTAAAAAATGTACTTGAAAGATTATAACAAATGATTGCAAAAAAAATTTTACTTGTTCAAAACAGGTGTGATAATCCGAAGTAACTTGCGACATTTCTGCGACAATTTCCTTTTGCTCAGTTTCATATTTAGAACGCAAATTAGTGTAAACGTTGGATAACCTTTCTAACTTTGAGTTTCTAAATTCTACAGCGCCTTTTTTTGATTGTAGAATTTGGAAGTTTTTGTTGTTGCGAATTTTACTTTCTTCCTTGAAATAGATTTTCAAATTTAACATAATAGTTGGGCATAGTCTCATTTACTCAACGTACTTTTGGAGTTATTCGAAAGAAATATCCATGTTGATTATTTGATTCTAACCTGATACCTTTGTTTGGTTCCAGCTTTAGTTCCCGAGCTACTTTAATCAATAAATCACCAATTTCTTTTTCAGTAGCATCCATATCGTTTCGTATTTCTGTGAACATGAGCATTGCATTCAATACAACAATTTAAAACAAATATTCGATAAAAACCTTGCAAAGATGGATCAAAGTCCGCTCGAACAATAAATTCTCCCTTTTCGGCTGAATTGAGATCAATTGTAGTCTCAATTAATTCTTTAAACTTTCCCAATTCATCCCACAGTGAGCTGAGAGGTTCAATGAAACATGATTCTAATACGTGCTTCTTTTCACTAGAATTCGATTTGAGATCTTCAAGCATGCTAGACAGTTTTGTTAGAAAAATGTAAGCCCTAAAATTAAACACGTTCCATATTGACAAGGAATAAGGGATAAAACACATGATGAAGGAGTACCTGTAGCAATTTTGTAGTGGAAATTTTTTCTTTAGCAATTTGCGAGCAATTGTTTGGCAGTCAGGAACACGTCGCAAATGATTATCATATAGTGACTGTCGAAGTAAAACATCTTCAATCAGTATTTCTACCAAATCTTGCCGTTCTTCAATTTTTTCTTTGTTCAACAAAGGTTGCCTCAAATATTGTGCCATTAGTCGATGTCCCTAACAATAACAAAATGTTGAATGTGACATAGATAGATACAGTAAAACAAAACAAGGTTTACTTGAGCGGTTCGGCACTTATCAACAGTTCCCAGAAGAGTGACATTATGCTTTGATTTTCTCTCCAAATAATTTAAAGAGAGATGTAATGCACGACAGGCAGATGAATCCAATTTTACGTACAAACCCATATCAAATGGCTTTAGAGAAAACTGATGTTGATATCCTTCACCAGAAGTCAACTACAGTAGTTATTAAATTAAAGTGTTGTATAATGCCAACTGTCACTTAACATATGAAAAGTACCTCCAAGTATTTTATAACTCCGGCAAGTGCAGACACAGCCATCTTTTTTTCAAAGTCAGGTAATGCTTGCACACTGTCAGTCTTTGTTCCTTTTTTAGTTTGAAGAAGTTTCCCCATGTCTTGGAAAATATCCTTCGAGTTAAAATCAGATTGCTTATATTCATTGATAAGAATTCTATTCCGCTCCAAAATCTATATACACAAATGATTATGATTATTATTATTATTTCTAAAATATTCACAATGCAATGCAAATTCAATCAACCTTTCTTAAAGCAATAAGCTCATCCGACTGAGAAACTATAACCGGGAACACTGCTTCTTTGGGAGCAAGTTGGACCAAAACAGTTTCCAAATTAGCGAAACTGTCGCTGTCAGCAAATTCAATCAAATAAATCTCACATTCATTCATATTTACATGAGCAACTCCAACAGTCTAAAACAACACAAACGTTTAGTGTAATAAATAATGTTTTCAAGAGTTTAAAGTACCTTTGTTTTTTCGACATGCCCAATAAAAATTCCAACAACACCATTATTGACTGTCATCTCTTGATTGGCAAAAAAAATTTCCTCAAATTGCTGCAATAAAGGATTAATTACACATATTAATTTCCCTTACACTTCGGTCACTTACCACCAAATTTCCTGGAGATCCCTACAATTTAAAAAAAGCATTATTTATTTATTTATTATATAATTTGCTGCTATAAAACATATCCACCTTGTACTTAACCACCCAATTAATCTTCCCCTTTGTTCGAGACGCATTAATAAAGACTTCCACTCTAAATTGTTTCACAAGGAGAAGATCTCTTACAAAAACCTCAAACTGACTTCTATTCATGTAAACATAATCCAATCGCTGTTCTTTCTCTCCTTCCATGAATTTACAGCTTTTGACGACTGCAAGGGAATTGAAAATTTGCTTCGCCGCAAGTTCCGCATCCGCATTATAAACGGTATAATAATCCCCTTCGCTGGCATTGTCAAAAAATCTTATAGTTCCAACGGATTTCTGAAATCAAAATATGTTCATTTTTTTCTCTTTAATCCCAAGAGGCCCAAGAGCACCTACTTCTGAAAGCCTTTTAAAAGCCTCCACATAAATTGAATCTTGAACCGCATTTCCTTCCGGAAGGTCTGCTCATACAAAAGGTATTAATCCAGAACTTTGTAAACTTCCCTTACCATTCCCCCCCTTTGGCGTCTTTGAAGTGGGTGCTTTTCCCACAGATTTCCTCGGCATTATGGAAAACGCTTGTGGAAAAATTAATGTTTGGTTTTAACTTGACAGTTACCGTTTACCCCAAGACCTTGTCAACTTTTCTGCTAAACCCCAAATCAATCAGACGGCGAGGCCCAACAACAACGGCCAACAGCCTTTCCAAAAAATAATTAAGCCACAAAAATATTTGTCCTCCTAAAGTCTGAAAGTCCTTCCGGCTGGGTGATGGATGCAAAAGTTAAAATGGCAACTCCGATAATAGAACGAGCAATAAAATTAGATGGAGAGAAACGCTACACAGAGTCCCTAGTCTTTTATCAAGAAGGGATACATATTTTACTGGAAGCCCTTAAAAGTGGAAGTGATGAAATAACGAAGGAAAAATTAAGAAACAAAATTCAAGGTAAGAAGTCCCTCTCCCACTCTTTGTTTACAAAAAGAAGAGGGTTTGGGGGGGCTTGGGAATGCAATATTAATAATATTAATAATAATAATAATAAACAGTTTTAATGATTTAAACATTTTTCAGAATACATAACAAGAGCAGAAAGTGTGAAGAAGAAGATTAATGAATTAAAAGATAAAGGAAATTACGTGGAGCAAATACAAGTTGGAGAGAATGCTGTAGGATTTTCATATAAATCCGTTTTTTCAAGATTTTTAGATGAAACGGTGTCATCAGTGGAGATTGATGATGCTTACATAAGATCCGTTAATCAGGTAAGAATTGAAGGATACTTAATTAATTAGGAATATTAAATGGAGGGTTTGGCTAGTGCGATAATTTGGTACGATTTCTGGAACTTCTTTGTGTAAAATGTCCGAAATTAAAGGAAGTAAAATTATTGACGGGAAAAGATGCAGATAAACCAGAGGAACAATTGAAAAGATTAACAACTATCGAACAATCCCTTGCAAGGGGAAAGATTAAAATGGGACTACAATTCTCAGATTCATTACATGATAGAGAAATAAGGTAAGGGGATTACTTGGAGTACAAAAAGAATTTAATTTAATTTTTTAAAAGGTTTGACAATGGATGGGTTATTAAAATTGGAAGAGGACTTGACTATTTTAAACCAATGGAACGATTTAATGTGGGCTACACAGATTTTGATATGAGACACTGTAAGAACACGACGATTGATATCTTTCATAAGAAAGAGTTACAGAGAATTAAATGATTACATGATTATTTATTTTAATACAAAAATATTTTATAAAACTTGTTAATGTGGAGGTTTATTTTTATGATCAGGACTCTTCCTTGAATCTGGAGGTAGTTCAGACATTTTCCCAGCTATTTTAACTTTTTGTTTCCTTTTTTTACAACAGCAACGAAAGCATGGGTAGCATAGGAGTAGACACATTCTGAAAGTAACAGGAAATTTAATTTAATTTATTCATAATTTGCTATAAACCCTCTTACTCCAAAAAGTGATATTAGTTTATAATCCAACGTGCTTGGCACAGGTTGGAATTAATTATTAACAATTATGACTTCAGTAACATGTACCAGAGCACAGCAATCAATTAATGAGAGTGATTTCATGTACAGGGACATTTTTGGTTATTATAAGCAAACCATACAAGATAAGATTGTTTTATTTGGTTATATGTGCAATAATAATGAGTCACTTAAATGTCACTCAAGCTCTTATTATATTATCCTTATTATGTTCAAAACTGTACTGCTAATACAGTGATACAGATGAAAATTCGTAAATGAAGTTATATATTGATGACATCAATGTGACACTCATTTTATAATCTAGAATCTCTTGTGTTACTCATCCAGGAGAAATCACCATTCGCATCACCAGCTAACATACGGCCATCAGCATCATAAGCAGTTGCGCGTGATATCCCAATGTTTTTTCGCCAACACAAAGTGCCCACGCCACTGAGGATTAAAAGTGTGATGAGTACTCCTAAAATAACTCCGCCAATGAGGACAAAACTCTTGTTTTTGTAGTATTTATGCCCCTCATTTTCAAGCTTGTAAGGAGCTATAGGGTGGATAAATTCATTAAATTCTGTTAGTTGAGGATCATAAGTGAATCCTCTGTAATCAACAATGAGCTCGTGAGAGACTTCCGTGGTTGATGGTTTGACCATTGTAGGGGTGGCGGCAGTCTTTGTTGTAACATACGTTGCGTCAGGTTTTCTGCTCGTGGTCGTGGAAGTTGTAGTTGGTATTGTCGTATAAATTGTAGTTCCAGCCGTGGTGTTATACATGGTTGTCGGATTATTCGGTATTGAAGTTGACGAAGGAACGGGCGTTGTGACGAATGTGGACTTAACCGTGTTTGATGTTACTGAAACTTCAGTAGTTTGTATCGTACTAAGGATTGTTAAAAGAAAGCTATCATTTGTGTTACTGGAAGTTCCTTTAGTTGTATAATCATTGGGAGAGTCGTCCCAATCATAAGTTCTCATAGATGTAGAAGTTTCGTCATCTAGATCCATACTTGACTGTTCTGCCAAGTCTGTTGCAGTTGACCCTGATGTCGAAATTTCACCTGGGTCATTGTAATCCCAATCTGTGGAAATAACAGCTTCTTCTGTAGTTGTGGTTTGTTTAACCCATTCCCAAACTAGTGTTGTTGTAGTTGGAGGATGATTTGCTAATTATGAAGAAACACATAGCAAATAAATTATTTAAACATGTATTTAAACTTACGAACACAAACAGGTTCTGTCCCATTCCATCTGCTTCCATCACAAAACAACATAGGATTTCCTTCCAAATCATAGTTTGGTTGACAATAAAAATTTGCTACTGCTCCAGTCATGCTTAAACGAGCCTCTCCATTTGCAGGAGTTAAAATCCTGCGACATCCAGGCCCTTCATTTATTTTTGAGTTACAAGCATTTTTGTTTCAATTGGAAGAGTTGCACTTACGCACACAAATTGGAGGTGGTTCGGACCACTGATCTCTTTGACAAACTGCAATTGAGGCACCGAACAGCCTTTTTGAGCATTAATTAGTATCATTATGTAATTGGTAACCTACATATATTTCTTATTCCTTACGTATAGCCGTGACTGCACATGTACCTCACGAAAGCACCTCTTTTCCTAAACGTTGTAACCCCATTTGTAAGCCGTAGTCTCTTATTGCAATTTGGTCTAGGTTTACCAGGGGGGACATTGATATTTCCATTTCGATTATCCAATCTTGGCCATCCATCTTTGGTTAATAATGGATGCTTTTCAAGAGGAGGGGGTGGGATGTCTGGAAGGAAGGTTTGCTTTGGTTTTACAACGCGAAGACAATATAATTGATCCACACATGTGAACAAAATAATTATCAGCAGAATCTGAGGTGCACAACAGGTCATAATTAGTCTTAAAAGATATGAAAATGCAACACTTTGGTCAGTCAAAAAGTGCAGAATTTTAAATCTTATGTAAATGCTACGACAATGAACACCAACAACACAAAAACTACCCTTCCTTCATTCAAATAACTTATACCACCAAGGAATTTGATCTTCAGTGTCAACTCAAAGCAACAGGAAATAGGAAGAATGATAACAGAATACAGATTAAACAGAATTAAATGTATTTGGCTACGTTACAGTTAAGTACATACATATAAACTTCATACATTTTGTTGGGTAGATTTTCATTGAAGCTTTTGCAAATATTTTTACTGCATTCCAAAGAAGAGGATATTATGCCAAAATATGATTAATATCCCAAGAAGAATGTGAAAGAGAAGTATTGTAAGCTGCCAATACATCATTAGCCATTGCAATGTACTTCATGTGCCCGATTTTCATTTGGCTACTGTACTCAATTGTTCCTTCTACGCGTCCTAAAAGTCCAGCAACATCATATTTTGCAATATTTGGATCTTGGGCTTTTGTGAGGACGAGATTGGGAGAAAACTGGATGAGGATGATGAAATAAGAAAATACCGTCCCAACCATCTAAAAATGGGATGAAATTGTAAGGTGTGAAAGAAATGTTACACTTACAGCAACCAAGCATCCTTTATCAATATTAAAATAACCTGCACCAGATAAAGACGTGTCAGCGAATCCCGTGAAGCCCGTGTACATTGTCATTATCTGCAAAGTAATGAGATTGATTCAATTATGTTTGTCTGTGTTACAAAGTATGTTTCCTCTTCTGTCATTTTCCCCATCATCCCACGACCACGAATAATTTCCAATCCATGAGTTGCCTAATTTACATACTTTTCGTTAAATTCATATATGCATTTCGTAATTATTCTACCCTTGCACCAACGTCCGCAGCAGCCAGAGATATAAAGACAAAAAGTGCAAGACTTTGAATTAAATATAAAAACACAATTACACCATCCAGTCTTCTTGCACCTTGTTTAAAAAATAATCAAAGTTTTATATAATACTTAATTAGAGAACAAAAACCTTCAAATTCTTTGCCATCTCCCCCTTCTCCCTGACTTCGATATAAGTAATACATCTAATAGGGAGTCAGATAATACATTATATCTAGAAAATGGTTAAGTATTGTATTTATCAGGGTTTCTGGTGCTGCGATACTAATGTCTTTGTCTTGTCCATTTGAACAGACGAAAAGGAGAGATTTTAGGGTTAATCCATTGACCAAAAAGATTTGTCTCGCAGCACCAGTTAAGCCACACCTTACCTCGAAAATGGTACTAATGCCCTGAATTTTTGTGAATCAAGATGGATTAAATACATAATTACACCTTTGTTAAAAAATACCTGTGTAATATAATAGCTTTCAAGTCCATTTGCGAAAACTGTATCAGCTCCATCAAGAAGATCAAGAAGACGAACATAGTCTTGAAACAATTCCTCAAAACTTGTTCTTTCTTCCTCTACCGGTTCCGACTCTTCTTGTTTTTCGTCAAATATGCTTGCAACCATTCCTTCTCGAATTCTTTCTGTAATTAACAAAAATTTTGTAGGGCTAGTTCAGACATTTGAGTTGGTTCAAATACCAGGCTCAAGAGCATATTCAAGTCGGCGATTCCACACTTGAAAGCTATTACTTAGAAACTTACAAATCAGTACAAAAAAAATCATGAATAGCTTTGAGCATATTAGCAAGTAGAAGAACATGACTGCAGCACAAGTTCTAGCAGTGCTGAAATTTGGGGATGTATGAATCGCTGGATAAAAACAACGTAGGAGAAAAATTGCAAATATTGCTGGACCTCCATTTGCAACAGGGGCGAAATTCATTGCAACTATGCCCAAGAAAAAGAGCATATAAAGTCCAAAGCAGCAGACAAAAATCGTCATATAGCGTTTAACCCCCACTGCAACATCAATGCTCATATCTTGGGCAGCTCTAAATTTCATAGTTGGATAACTAAAATTGTTGGTTTGGCTTGATTCATAGCTTACTCGATCCAAAATGTAATATATGTGGCCGCAAATTTTCTGACTTTAAAGAACTGCCAACTAGCTATGGTAGTATGGGTTAAACAAGTTATTAAAACTATTAAAGGAACAATATTCCTTCGAATCAAGTACTCCTCTTCATAATGATAGTTGCCAGTAATCTTGACATTTGAATTATTGCTGTTAGCTCCAGTTGTTGTCGTTGTTTTTCCGGTATCACCTTCCTTGAAATTTGACTGAATCCTTGGGTAATCAAGAACTGATCCGACAAAGTTGAAGAAAAAAAGAAATGCAGAGACTGTCAGGATAATGTTTGTAAGTAGAAATCCAAGGACTTGAACAGAAAGGATTTTGCTCATAAATCCAGACCCCGTTCCTTGAAGTGGAAATCGAAGAAAGATTAATGCAAATATTTTGTATGGGAGAAAGCATTCGTAAGTATTTTTTGCATAATTCTTTTGAATATCCGGATTTGTTTTTCTGCTCTTTGAAGCATTGTTGGAACCAGATATTGATGCATCATCTGCTACAAACGCGTGATGGGATTCGGTAGATTGTTGGGGGCTTGAGGACATCACTTCAGTTTCCAACGACTTTTTGCTTTTTTTTCTATCAGAAACATCGGGATAAAAACTTAAAATCCATAAACCCCATTGTGTTCACCTCTTTACTGTTGATGAGTTCGTATACTCACCGATTTTGATAAAACTTGGTGATTCTGTTCACTTTTTCACGCTGAACACGAATTTGAAAACCGTTTGTGGGGAGACGCTCCGTTCAGGCCCTATCGGCTTTAAAAGTTTGAAAATCACAAAGGGGAGTCCTTGCTTCATTTAAGCAAATTTTAGCAGATTTCATGACAACCTTGTGAAAGTTTGAATTAGTCCGAGTTGGATATTTCTCGTTATTAGCCAGCGAAGCGAGCAGGTTTGTGAATGAAATTGTGAAAGTGTGAGATTTTTATGCAAAAAAGTGAAGGGGATGTAAAGCAAGATGATCTCTGGAATGATTTGGTTGTGCAAATGAGCCTCGTAAATCTGCATCAAATATAGATTGCATGTGAGATTTCATGTGAGAATATTTTGTTGTTGATTATCTCCTCTGAACGTGATAAGTGATGGGGTATTATTCTTCCTTAGATATTGAATGGATAAAGGAGGGGTTGAAATTAAAGGGGAGGACGATCCCATCCTCCTCATCCCCCCAATGGCTACAATCCCATTTAATTAAAAAAGGACGGGATTGGGTGGAACGGCATTTTTTTACAGTGATATTTATCCATTTACTTTCCTTGATATTCCTTCTTTGCTATGGTCCAGTGAGGCGGATTTTATTTCTGACGGGACGCTCAACTCGGCCCCATCATTCTAAAATGAGGTAAGACTATAGGGGGTGTGGCTTAAAAAAATAATCCATCTTTGGGTAGATATTTCTCAACGCTTGTTCATATAAAAAAGTGGTATGAAGGGGATCTTCTAGATCCTTTAGACCCAGCTCTTCAAGATATTGTGAAAGTGGGAAAGATTCATGAGGGGCTGTCTCAAAGATTTCATGTACCTCAACATCCCTGCTGTCCCTCCTGTTCCCTTCAATCTCAAGATATCAAAGACCAACGTTTAATCACTGCATTAAAAGGGGATTTAGGAGGAGAAGAGGTAAGTATTATATGAAGATGAGTTTGAACTACATATGTATAGAATGTTTAACCTTATTTTGACAGGACAACAACAACAACAGCAATGATGATGAAGGGGAGAGGGTGTGGGCAATAACTCAATTAGATATGGCTATAACTCAATTCTGCTTTATGGGCTTTATTCCTTTGTTTTCAAAAGAGGTTGGGATTTGGGAGGAGGATGAGGGGTTGAAGGGGTTCCTTCATATGTGGGCCCTTATTGGTCATAATCTTGGGATTCAAGAGGAATATAACATTGCTCTCAAAGGGAATGAAGAGAGGCGTCAAATGATTTGGGAAAAGATCCTGCTACCTCAATTTAAAGGCTGTAATAGAGGGACGTTCCTTCTATGGGAGTCTTTGGTCAAGGGACTTAATTCAATAATTTATTTCCTAAGCTTAAAATCCATTCTAGTGTTTATCACAAGGAGGTGAGGGCTTTGATTGTTTGACTTTTGTGGAGATTTGAAATTTGGCTTATTATTATAAGGTTACTCAAACGAGAGGGGAAACAGTTATGGGAAACACTTAATCTTTGGGACATGTTCCTATTTTATGCAATGGACTCGTGTTTTACAAGTTGGATAAGGACTTGCCCAAGATTTTTTAATAATTCACTCAGATTCGCAATTTGGTTGTTTGAAATTAAAGTGAAACTCAACATAAACTTTTAGGATATCAACAGTGCTGCGGAATTTTATAATTTTAATAGCTCAAATTATGTAATTGTCACAAATACAAGCCTAGTACTGTCGTACGAATCAATGAATGTGTTTTTTTTTCTACAACGATTGATTGAGACCGTTTGTGTGCTTCAATAAGTTGTCATCTTACTTGCCAAAATTTTTTGGGTGATTTTTGGAAGTGATTTTCGTTTCCGGTACATTCATTTCCATGTATCGAAAGACTAGATAGACGTGCAGCCCGTCAACCTGGAGCGGTCAATGATGTCAACATTGGTGTCGCTCCTTGTGGTCACATTTTTCATACATTTTCATACATTCTCTCCTCCTTTTTTCTCATTTCGTTGGGATCGAACTTTGTCCACTAAGCTTTGAAGTTATTTTTTTAGCCCGAGCCAGGGCTTATGTACCGTCATGTCTGTCCGTCCTTCCAACTAAACGGGTGGACCGATTTTTGGCACAACTTATCAAAAAAATTAAATTTTGCAATTTTTCTTCATGGGATGTTGGGTTGGGTTAAGTTTTGTGATATGAAAAGACCCGTTTAGGCCACCCCCAAAGATTTCAAAAATCATAATATCAATACTTTGTATTATGTAATTATTTGTTTGGATTCGCTTGTAAATGGCTTAATTTAGCAAATTCCAAGATATTCTCATATTCCTTGACTTTGACTATTTGAAGTATAAAGGAAAGTTTTTATTTATTTTTCCAAGTTTAAACTACAATCAATAAATAATTATTCAGAAATGCTCAACAATCATTTCTTGCAGCACATTTTCTTCTTTCTGTTGAAAAGTCCACCACACTTGACCTCCGCTGCTGCGTAATAGTCTCCCTTGCATCGACCCCCATTGAAGTTACTACATGGCAGCCAGAAACAATTGCTCTGCAACTCCCCTTCAGCTTCATAATCATTCTCAACCTCTTCACCCTGCGATGGTGAGGTCAGGACACACAAGGTGATCCCCAACATCAAAAGGAAAGCAAGGCTTTTTGACATTGTAT
>JAAOWG010000577.1:0-14789 GCA_036491945.1 Paranurophorus simplex
ATCTCGCCATACTGCAAAGGGTAGAAAAAAAACAATAAACTATACAAGATATTTCATTCAACAAATATCCCACCTTATCTTCACATTCGACAAAAACATCCTCAAAGAAGTTATCATAATGCTCCTGCATTTCTTCATCACTCACCTGGTTCAACTGAAATACTGAATAACAAAAAATAAAAAATTACTTTTTCCACTTGTTTAACTTCTTCCTTACCATCAGCGCTCTTAGTTGAATTTTGAGGATTAACGTATAAATTCTGAAGAACAATGGTCTGGCTAAAAGTTGGTTTGTTATGAATCCTCGAACATCTATCCCCATGTCGGCAAGCCCCGATTTTAAAGTAGAATGAACAATTTACCCTACAAAAAATTGAATAAACGCTAGAAAACGGTGGAATAAAATGATCTTACTTGTCCTTCTCAGTCCCAAAAATTGATGCCAAATATTCAGCCATTTTTTAATTTTTAAAATTGGGAGACAACTCCAAGCCAATTTCTCAACTTTGAAATTTCGCGCGGTTATGGGGTAAGCTGAGAAATTTCTACTGTATTCTTAGACCAAGAAATTGTAATCTTTGAGGAATAAAGGACTGTGGCAGCGATTTGTGTCATCAATTGTTTAATGTTCATCAAAAGCATTGAGGTTGTGAAACATAGGGATTATTTTTAACTTGTCGGCGTAACTGGAGACAATACAATGAGCTCAAGACGAAAAGTCAAGTAATTGTGTAAAACCCCTTAAATATTGTTTACTTTACTTTAATTTCTTTTTTAAGGATTTTTGAATGGAATCATCGTGGAACGCCACGTCGTTTATTTCCAACCCCTCCTCCGCCACCGGTATGAAAAACAATGAAAAAGGCATAATAACTTATATTAACTTTTATAATTCGCTGTGTACTTAGAAATGGTGTTGGGACTTGATGTTGGGACCCAGTAACCAAATAGTTTTAGAAAATAATCCAGTGAAAATTGAGGAAGAATGTATCGTCCAGACCAAAGTGGAACTGGAACAACAAAATGAAACGTACAGCTATTATTTATTATAAATGATTCGATTATCGAAACAGTGAACACTAAATATTATGATTTTACTTCTTTTATAGTATTGTTTCTGCACTTGATCTCAGCAAAAATGGGGCAAAAATACTGGAGTACCAACATGGAAATTTTACCAGTAAGTGGAAGGGTTTAAAGTAGGCTTAAAGTTGTCCTTTTCAGGAACCTATCTAGTCAACCCTCTCTTTAAAAAATCTAGTCCAGGAAAAAAACTTTTCCAAGATCAAGGGGTCTCATCATTTCAGCAATGAAAACCTTCACTGGAAAAGCCGAAAGTCATTTGATTTTGACGAGAATGTATCAATTAACCAATGCAATGACAGTGACTTAGTGATTCATGAAATGGTGGTATTTTATAACTAAAAAGCCAATTGCACTTGTCAATAAACACATGAACTATTTGTTTATATTATAATTATTTTATACCGCACTTTATTGACAGATGATGTTGATTTTGTTAACATTTATTGACATTTCAATTAAATTGTTCCCCAAATAATAATCCGTTGCAATTATCATGCTTCTATCATACCAGTTTTTTCTCCGGTACCATTCTGTTACCTTTGGATTGCTGAGATTGGCAAACCCTCTAATCCCAAAATGAGGATGAAGAATAATATCTTCCAAGGTAAATGTTAAATGAGCCATTGCTGCCCAAAATCGGCCCTTGCAACCATCGTCTATTAGACTTTTTGCTGTAAAGGATTCAAGTGTCCCAAGTTGATTTGTGTTTGCCCATTCCTACATTTTTAGTTTTCGTAAGTAATTTGCATGAAGTATGATTACGATAAAATATATGTACAGTACATGTATATGTATATATTTTATTATATATCATGTTGATTTAAGTACCTGATTAATTGCTGGCCACAAGAATACATGGTTAATGTATTGTACATCAGCATAACCTATAATTAAGGTTCGATTTAAATGCCAAAAATCTTGTATTGTGGCATTAGTTGTTAGAGATTTGGGGGCTGCATAGCTTTCAAATTCATTTTTTATGATGTCAATAAGTATTTTGTGTATTGTTTCATTAAATCCTGTTGGGAAACGATGAAAGTCTAATATAACTATTTCTCGTGTTTCTTTCAAAAATCTGATGACATCTGGAAAAACCTCTTTCAAAGGGCGAACTTTGAACTGATCATGATTTATCCAAAATTTGTCTTGAGTCCCAGGATAGTATCCCACCCTTATATCCAAGTATCGAATCCCATGCAATAATTGCTCATATACAGAATCGTCCTGACTTGAATCCAATTTGATTTTATTGTATAAAAATCAATCTCACCTTACCAAACTATATATCTTGTGAAAACATTGTCGGACGCTTTGCCTTCATAGTATTTCCAAGTACCTGAATTATGAGTACCCGGTATCAAAATTTTATTCAATTGTCGAGTCTGAATCGCATCTCTCATATCCTGCATCCATGTTGGGTAAATTTGTAAGCAATTGCTTTGTATTACACGATCATTAAAATGAACTGCCCAAAAATTCAAACATCTTTCAGAAGAATATGTGATATTCTTCCGAGGGAATCTTGTATCCGTCCCCACCATTCCTACAGTATCACTCACTGGTGCAATAAAAAGAGCTGAAGATTTGAGATCCTTTTCTGGTATTGTCAATGGATCCTTGTTGAATAGTCCTACATAGCTGCCATTTGTAATTTTAAGGGAATACCAATTTAGTACAAGCTTTCGATCAAGTAACATTGTCTCATTTCCGTATTTTTGGTATCCTGCGATTGATGAAACGGTGAGAAATACTTTTGGGTCTTCAAAAACTTTTTTATAAATACATAATCAAAATAAGTGAAGATAATTGATAGTTTATATTTAAATACCTTGTGTCGTTGTAATTTGAGATGATCGAACATTGCACAATCTTTGCAGCACAAAAAGTTTCAAAACAAATATTATTGAGACACTACTAGCCAATAAATGATGCAAAGCCATTGTAAAAATCAACTCGTCTACATATATAAGTATGAATGGATTTGCAATGAATGGTCCCAATGTTCGATAAAACAAAAGCTATCAATTCAACCTAAATTAACACTTTGTTGTTTTATTCCTTTTTTAGCGAGGAATATATTTTATGTCAATATCAATTTAAACTTTTTTACTAGTTATTGTTTTAAAATACATTTAAATTCACTTCTGAAATGGAATAATAATCTTTCAAGCATGACATTAGAAATGACGTTTCATGCAATTGCTCCCATTAGCTGACCAAATAGTTGTTTAATGATTAAGCCTTGATTTTTTATAAGGATTGATGACGGACGGATTAACAACATGAACATATGTCTCATATATTTTACACATCCAATCCAAAAAACGAGACAGTGACTCTGAAAGATATTAGGAAGGAAAAAAAGTGTTATGGTTTATTCACAGGCTTTGGTATTGATTTGGATTCACAAGCTTTGGTATTTAGAAATCAATATTGTGCAATCAATACTATGTGATGCTACTTGACAAATGATTTGTGATGATACTTGACAGACGAAGGGGTTCAGTCAGATTCCGATAAATGCTTCAACGTTCGAGGTAGACTTTAAAACACAAATAGTCTCTACATGCATTCTATACTACTCAAAAAAATACTGTTGGTGAAGAGAGTAATAAAAATCCTCTAATGATTTGTAGCCATATTTAAAAATTCCAAGGCCTTTGCAGCAGCGCATTTTCGAGCTTGAGTTTTACTTCCTCCCGTACCAAGAAAAATTGCAATTGGTTCAATACCAATTGAAATCACCGAAATACAATCGCCGCCTTGATCTGTTGGTACTGCATTTTCCAAATCCAAATATTCTATTTTGAACTTTTGCTCTTCACCAACATCACGAAGAAGTTTGATGGGACAAGTATTGGACAATTTCACCCATTCCTACTTATGTACAACGTATGTATGTTACATGACTTGAATGGTTCACATTACCTGAATTGATTTCAACTTCTTGCCTGTTCTGCTTCTAAACTCGGCAAACCATTCACTCAAGTTAAAATCGGGTTTGTGACACGTTGAGACTTTTGTCCCTATACCAAGGAATTGAATTCCATCAACAATACTTTGTTCTGGTTCCCCTTTAATTGGTGTCTGACTCTCTGGCTTCATCATGAGTTCTTTTAAACGTTGTGTTGCTTTGTTTGCTGCTGCTTTTTTGGCATGTTTCTTGCTTCGCCCAATTCCATGTTCAACTATTTGATTCCCTATTTTGCAAGCCACTGTAAAGACTCGTTCGTGTGGCCTTCCTTCTTCGCCAACGTCCTTAAAAATAAATAAATTTGCAATTGTTGGAAATTGAAGCCGAACAAACATACTTCATAATCGGGTGGAAGTCGTTTAGTTTTTAAACACAATTCATTCAAATCTCCAATTGGATTTCCATCAACGTCAGGATCACATTTCAACGTCGGTGACAGCTCCACAGTTGATTCTGGGGGTGGTGGGAGTAAAAGTAAACTTGCTTGTTCATCCATGGACAAAAGCAGGGATTTTGCAGCTTCTTGTTTTGCATCTTTTTTGGATCGCCCTTGACCCTTTCCTACATATTATTGCAGACTTAGCTTTTACTCACATTGTTTAATTCAAATTAGTTTTTCCTTTGTTTACCTTCCCATCTCATTCCCTGTTTTTCTAGTTTGGCAACGCATTCAAAAACTTTGTGATGTGGAGGACCCTCTTCATTGTTTTCAAAGCAAGGAACAAGTTGTGCTGCGGTACAGACTTCGTGAAGCAACTGCACTGGGGTTTTAAGAGTTTTTGTTAATAATCCTTCATTTTCTGAACCGATTTTTCTACTTTTTCCAAACTCTGCTGCTGAACTCTGAATTGTGGTAAAGAATGGAGTTCTCATTGAGGAATCTTGAAGATTCAACTGATTCGTGTGTTCTTCTTGTTCATTCTCTGCTGGTAATGCTTGGGTGTACAGAAGCTCAGCCGCAGCTTGATTGTTGTATTGAAGCTGGGAAATTATACTGGGATTGAGATTTTGATTCAATAAAATTGAATTCATCTGAAATTGAAATGAGTCAATTTTTCATATCTTCATCAATTTAAAAAACGTGTTACGTTTAATCCTTTTAATAAATGCACGTGGAATCGATAAAGATTTCCCTCATTCTATGGCGTTGTTACACAGCTGCATCCAATACGACATCTCGCAATGACAGCGTTTGACAGCGACTTTGATCCATCCGTTTTGCATCAATTTCATAGTTTTGAACTTTAAGGCTGTTATTATAGGTATCACTATAGAATGCTTGGATGCTGTTGATGACTTCCGTTGTACTTATTGTACACCGCTATAATAACCCCTCTGCTTGACAAAAATTAGAGCAGATAGGCGTAAAAAACTAAATGTTTTATATATAACGTTTATTACAATTCAATTTATAAGGTTATAATTGATCTTGTTTTTTATGCAAAGCTTCATCCTTCCTCCAGATGTTTAGGTTCATCGGATCAGTTCGGATTTGGTGAGTACGTAGTAAAGAGCAAAAAATATTTAAGTCTATTTTTCATTGCCCATTGTTGTCTTCTTGGAAGTTGATTCCCTGTAAAAGTCTAATGAGATTTTTCAAGGTAATCTGAAATATTAAAGATGATCTAATTGGCTATAAATTGGTGTTGAATATTTATGAGACATAAAACTGATAATCTCAATGGAAGTGAATGAGATTGGGGAGAAACATAAGGTTTATTATTACACAGGTAATTCATAAAATAGTAGCATGACATGTTCACAAACTCTAAAACGACCAGGAATTGAACTGTATCACTATTAAATGTTAGTAGAGTTATATACATAAATAATTTTTGCGTTAAAATTCCCCTTGTTATTCAGGCAATGGTTTCAGTTCCTTAATTTGTTTGATGAGGTATGCTTTTTCATCGTTGAATTGCTCATCTTCGGATCTATCTTCGTGGAACTTTGTTAGAAAATCTATTAGCTTCTCTTGATTTCTAAGCAGTATATCCAAAATTGGTTTCGGCTTGTTGGGATTTGCCACAAACACCTGCATCCATACAAAAAAGCCATGAAATCAGTTTATCGAGCTTGTTTCCTCCAATAAAACTAGTTTTAATCTACCTTAAACACATGAAAAGCTTCAAACTGAATGTTTCTGGATTTTTCTTTCAACATGTTCATCATTAGCTTAAGGTTATCAGGATTGGAAATGTATCTGGTCATCACCTATGATGTAAATAAATTATGGCAATGAGATATCTTTACTTTTGTTAATTGCTTACGGTAAAGTTGTGCCTGTCAAGCAACAATTCTCCCAACAATTTTAAACTTTGACGACGAGTAACGTAGTTTTCGGAATTTAAAAGGTGTTGATAATGGGCGAAAACTTTATCGTAATTTGCCTCAAGAAATTCTGCACTCAGCAACTTATGACGAGTAAGAAGTTCCTATGAATTATTTGTAACAACATGCATTAAGTGAGAACGTTAATCCCCATCGATTAAACAAATCAATAAAAAGAAACACCTACTTTAAAGGTGGAAAAGGCATCTGAAGCAATGTCAAATGTTGACACTTCCACGTAGTTGAAGAATTTATAAAAATCCTCTGCATACAAAATGATTTTTGCAAGTGCCTCATATCTTGCACATTCTCTCAACATTGTCCCACAATTTAGAGCAATATCTTGATGCTCATACCTACAAAACGTTAAACAAATCTTATTTTCAACCCCCATCACAATCCAAACTTATCACAAATACCCTGAGATTAAGGTGAATAAAATCTCTGGTTTAGTACACATGTACTCTACCGTAGGAGAACGTGCTCCAATATGCCTTCGCAGTATATTATTGAATATTTGTGCAACATCCTTTTTTCCCTAAAAATAAAAATAAAACAAAAATAAATTCCTCCAACCTTCCCCAACCTCAACTCACCTCAAATTCCACCTTTGACAAATTATTAATCAACAAAATCAACAAATTACTGTTGTACAATTCTTGAGATAGTTGTGCCACCAAAATCTCAGTTTGTTGCTCTGTATCTGCATTTCCAAACAGTATCCCTTTCACATTCGTCAATTGTTTGGAAACTTCTTCTTGAACTTTTTCTGTCTTTTTATCCCCTCGTTCTAAAGATGTTACAGCCTCCTTCAAAGCCTTCACAACCTCTGCTGGATTCTTCTGAGATTTCCCAAATAACGGCATTTTCAACATGTTATCTCCCTTCAACTTTCTACCAACAAAACTACATTTTTTTATTATTCTTACAGCTCTGCAAAGGAATGAATTATAGTTACCTTTTAGCCCTCCTGCTGAATCCCAAATATCCGTTCCCTTTGTACACCTTGATCAACCCAAAGTGAATTATTCAATGTAATAAATATTTTAATTGAACGTTCAGCAATAACTTCATTTTTATTGGGAAGTGAGTGTTGTTGAGTTAGAACTAATGTCTCACATTCCCCACTCTTACACAAACAAACCGCCAAATCTCTCCATCAAGACCACCACACCGCCGCTTCTACAATCAACAACAACGTTCCTCCAAAAAACGTTGGAGTTTGAGGCGAATCGGAGATGGAGCCAATTCTAATTGAAGAAGAGGGGATGGCGGTAAAGACAACGGGGGGAGAGGAAGGGATGGATGTTTTGCTCAAGCCTCAAGGAATTAAAAGGAAGGGTAAGCTAAATAAATAATATTGTTGAGGGGGGAGAGGGATTTATTTTATTTTATTTTTTTGAAACACAGCCGTCCCTTTACTTCCATCGCCAACGGTGGAGGCCACCTCCTCATTTGCAGATTTAGATGAACAGGTTAAACGGATTAAGGGGATTATCAATTCAACAGTTTCTTCTAGACCCGCTAAATTAGCGCGTTATGATAGCTTGTGAGTGGGGATTAATACTTAATAATGGGATTAGTTAAGCACTAATGAGGATGGATTGGGTTATAGGAGTGCTACAGAAACGAATTCAAGAGGGAGTTTGACGGTTCCTAAACTTAATTCAAGTTTGGAGAAGTTGACGGAAGGGGAGGAGGAATTTGGAGACGTTATACCTTTGAATAAGTTGAGAATGGAGGAGCGACACACGCCGCTAGATCCAAAAGCATTTTTATCTCGTGTTGCTACATTTGATTTAAGACTTTGGTCCAGAAAACCGGATAGAATTTGTGGATATGAGTGTGCTCGTTATGGATGGAGATTGGCTGGGAAGAATACGATATTGTGTGTTTCTTGTAGAAGCTTATTAAGTATTCCTCAAGACAATGGGATGATGAAGCGTAAGAAAGTTATTTAATGTTGTTTAGTTTTGAATACCTGTTTTTATATTTTTGTATTTTGTTTTACAGTTGATGAATGGGTGACAAATATTGAACTTCAAATTAAGAAAACGGAGCATTTGAGCGATTGTATTTGGGTGAAAAGTCCGTCTCCTGTAGATATTCTAGTTTTGCCAGATGGAAATGATATGAGGATTTATATGAAAGCTGCAGCTCAGTCGTTCAAAATGATGAGGACATTACCAAAATTTACTGCACGCTTCCAAAGCATTATGGTTTGTTTAATTTATATTAACACAGTTAATCTGATTGTGAACCCGCTGTCGAAAATTATAGGATGTATTTGATTTGCATGGACTTCAATTAAAATCAGAATTACAATTAACACAGGCTATAATTGGAGCATCAGTTGAAATGATTGAAGAAACTGCTTTATTTCTGATATTGAATGGATGGATGATGGACAAATCGGATATTGATGTATTAAAATGCCAATTGTGCCTGCGACAAGTGCCTTTATGGTCATGTCAGGTCACTCCAAGCTCTTCAACACAAGACATTGTTTCACTCGACGCAAGTCCTACGACCCGCTCCAATGGCTCCAATGTCAAAGAACTTGATCCTATTGCTAGTCATTGGTTTTGGTGTCCTTGGCGGAAAATCTTGAGTCAAATTGATTCACAAAAATTTTCAGAAGAATATTTACTTGACATTGAAGGAACAGTAGATAAACCAAGCGTTAAACCTAGTCTCATTGCATATGTAAATCTCGCTTCAAAAATAGATGCTGACTTCAATCGTGGTATATTACTAAGGGGCAACAATTTTGAAGTACGTTTTCTATTTCTACAACCAATTTAAAAAGCTTGAACTTGTTTAAATTAAATTTAAACTGGGAATTTGTTGCAGGTATCAAACAATAAGAAAGCAATTGCTACAATCAACAGTTTTAAAGAACTTCTTTCCGGTCAGCGCCCAAAATCAAATCCATCTATCGCTTATGCAGACATCACTCCTTTGAACTGTAACAATGACATCATGGTTATTAAGCCTTCAAAACTACATTTGATTTTTGTTGATTCTCATGCTAATGATCCGCGAGAAGATTCACCTGAACCATTAGCATCATCCCATGCTGACGAAACATGATGAAAATGTCATCATGTTGGATAAAATGACTTATTTAAATGTGCTGTCCATTGTGTAATTGATTGTTTGTTATTGCAATTTTGTTAAATTAAGTATTAAAATTCTTATTCTGGAACAATATACACATAAATATAAAAATACAATCACTTTTTATCTCCGTCTCTAAAAATAATAATAATAAAGGATTATTTACATATCATACTTGATTCCAAGAAAAACTAAAACAACTACAGCAATTCCAATTGAAGTAACTCCTGAAATAACAAGCATTCGTTTCCAAAATGAACCTTCATCTCTAATATCGTCTTGAAATATGAGGACCTCGCTGGCTCTTGGACCTATACAGAAGTCACCGAATCTGCACATGGAACTTGTTTCAAAGCAGTTTTCTATTTCTAAGTGATGTCGAAGAGAATTTTTTTGAAGACTTTGCCCCACGACGGAACTGCATTCTAAAAAACCATGAATTAGATTCAACAGTCAACAGTAGATTTAGATTTAGATCACTTCAACTAATTTTTACCTGTTATTAGCCTATTTACTTTACTATATATTAAAAGACTAAATTGCAGTAAAATAATACTGCCTAACAATTCTGTTTTAGGAGTTATAAAGAGTTATGAATAAATACCCTCATTGTTGCTTGCTGCCTTCCTCGCCAGGTCCACAAGCCTTCTTTTACCGCATCCAAGGGAAGTTCCATACGAAGTATGATTTTGTCCAGAGTCCGTTATAGTTGTTACAACTCGAAACCTTCCAACACTACAAGTAGCTTCTCCGGAACCTTCTTCTGGACATTGAGCTGTCCCTGAAAACATGAGGCTCATTTCCCATATCACTTTGCTTAATTAACGTTAACATTATCTCTCATCATTAGTCTTTGATATTCATTGAGATTTTAGTTAATGCTTTATTTTTAATTTACAGCCCCCTCACCTGCTGCAAGAGTGAGCCAAGCATCCGTATCTTCAATCGGTGGACAAACAGGAAGATTAGGTCCAAATGAAAAGTAAATTTCATTCAACCTTTCAACAACAAATTGTCGGGAGTTTATGCAGGATAAGCTTTCTGGATTGTGGCAATCAAAGCTGATGCATGAGTAGCATTTCAACGATAAGACTCCTGTACAAAGTCGTATTTTCAATTTTGACAAAATGAAACAATGCTTACCTGAGTTTATGAATCCAAGTGCAAACAGCCAGAAGGAAGCCAACCTCATACAATGCGCCATTGTTTCTTTAATTAAAAGTATTTCAAGTTTCAGCAACTTTCAGGAAAAATGATTCTCCTTCCCCATTCAAACTTGTTTAATTTCCACACACTGGATAGTGAATCTGGAATTTGATCTTGTTATTTAATCACTTCGATTAGTCTTTAATTACGTAGACAAAATTCCTAGTCCATGCTGTATCAATGTCTTGAGTGTTGACGTACATTAATCAGATATGATGAATGCTTTTTTAAATGAAATTATGAAAACACAGACAGCATATCACCAACAAAAAATCTGTTTTAAAAATTAATGCAAAATGATACGAGTGGAATAGTGTGAAACACAATTACAAAATGCTTTATTTTTAAACACCAGGGTTTCTTTAAACTTGCATCAATCTAATATAACAAAAATAAGAATGACTACACGTATGAGTAGTCCAGCCAAGATACAAGTACTCAATCAGTATATAAGTAACAGTAACCAATAATAATGAATCTAGTGAATAAAGAACTTGTTTTTTGGTACGTAAAGAGGTTGGATATTACACGAGTAGTATTACACAGATTCAGTCTCGACTCATATTGCATTGGATGATCCAGCTTGAACAAGATTATTTCCTTCCATTCTCCTCGTAGATAATTTTTGTCCAAGATCCACAGAACGAATTCCAATCAAATCCGCATCTTCATTGGATTTTGGGAGATTTGATGCTCTATTAAGGGGAAAAGAACACAAACTGGCTCCAATCACTGCGGCGAATATCACCACAATAAATGCAATGATTCCTATTATCAATCCATAATCAAAGCGAGCAAGGCTCTTAGGGTCTGCAAAAACCTTCACAACACTTTGCTCAGCAGCAACACAAAAATCATCATGTTTGCACAATGTCTCAATTTCGCTACAATGCTCCATTGTGAGGACATGTAAATAATTAGTCCCGGTGGTTCCATTAATAGTAATCCAATCACACTGAGATTTCAACTTGGCATTTCTAATTGAGATTAGCAATTGAGGAGCCGCACAGCCCAGGATTGTAGCATGTGAGACCAAAACGGGTCTATCGGGATAATATGTTTTGATCTGAAGTCTTCCAGCACTGCATGTTTGATCATATGCCTTTCCAGGACAAGGGAGCGTGGCCGTCTGCATCTGAATCCATTCCACATCATCCCCTACCTCCGGACATGTTGGGATTGGAGTATTGGGATTAAAATAATAAATTTTTCTTATTTCCAGCCCGGCAAAGGCTCTAACCTCCTCACAAGGATCTTCTTTCCCTTCCTCCCGTTCTGCAGGACAATTCAATGATAAACACTGATGGCAGTGTAAACCATCTATTCAAAAATAATGATAAAAAATATAAATGATGAAGAACCTTGTTACTTAAATAAATCCTTACCCGTTCCAAGTAGAAAGGAAAGGACCAACAGCAGCGTCCACAACAAAGTCGATTTCATACTAAATCCTTGATCCCTTCCCTCAAAACTTTTATTCTCTAAAAAAAACAAAATAAAATGTTGAAATAATTATAAACGTTAACAAACCCTTTAAGACGTTGGCTCCTGAAAAAACAATAAACTCGCGGTTCCTAAATATTTCTCCCTTTGCTTTGTTTTTAGCACTTGTTGCTTTTTTATCCTCTGGTGTCCTGGGTTGAAATGAAGTTTGGAGTTTACAACAAATTCACAAATTATTCAGTTTATTGTGGATTTACAATCTACGTCATTCCAAATTGCATTTCACAGCCCCCCCATATGCTCCTATTTTTGTATCTATAAATCCAAAAAAAGAGTCTTATGAAAATATGGCACGAGTGGGTTGAGCTTGTAAAACAATAAAGTTATAAAAAAATAGAGAAATATTGGGGAAAAAAACGCGTATAACTTGAGGTCCAATTAACTTTAGAAATATATCAATAAACACTTGAATCCATTTCCACTGCTATAAGTCAAAGTTAAAGTGAAGGAATTGCTAATATTCTGAGATTATGTGGTGCATAGTGGTTGTAGTAATTTGCAATCAATTCCGTGGTTATTATTATTAACATAACACTGAATATAGAAATAGAACACTAATGACGAAAGTATGGCCCAAAATGTTCATGAGAGAGAGAGACCACATTCATTAAAATAACATGGACATTAGTGATGTTCTTGTTTTTTTTAGGCTTACTCATAATATCTTGGCTAATGAATCAGGGAAGATGGAGGATGACCATTCAGTACACAAAATTATGTCAAACTCAAGTATTCAACATGAGTTTAGATTTATGAGAAGAATTAAGATTATATATGTAATGGAGGAAGTACTGCCACAGCTATAACCTAACTTAAATCAAATAAAATTATGTGAAACATCACTGTCATATTTGCTTTTGGAAAATCCAATAGGTTAACTTTCAGCAATTCTAAATATGCAAATAGCATTCCATCCAAAAATCAAATTAGGGAATTGCTCACGATATGAATGCAACTGCTCAAAACCACAAAATACTTGTAAAACATGCAAATATTAAACATTTAACTAACCTCTTTTAGCATTTAGCTCATTAGCTGTCAGATATTAAAACAAAGGCTGTAAAGTACTGTTAACAATTAAAATCAAAGTCTCACCTTTTGTGTGGTTATAAAAATTGAGGATGGATTATCATCAACTGTTTTTTAAGAGCCAAAGAGAACTATCCTTTAATTAAGAAGCACTATTTGCTGGACAGGTTTTGGAACTGATAACACTAAAATTCAACGTCTGTGTAGGAATAATATTTTACTGTTTTCACTGCATGCTCAAACATCCAAACACCATATTATTATTGTGTGCTTGGAACAAATCTCAATTATTCAAATATTTACATTTAGTTCACTCTTCACATGTAATTAAATCCTTGGAACTTATTCAGTGGCTGAATAAATTGTTTTTGCAGCAGCAGCGACGACTACCTGTTGACTACCAACAAACCAGCAGCTTCTACTCCACAGAGGAAAACAAGTTCCTTAAAATCCTGTCACATTGAAAGAATACACGTCCTTCGCTATTTATTATTGGACAAGTTTCCTAATTTAATGTAAACTCACCTGAGCACATACCTATACGAACTACCTCCTAATAAATGAAACAAATGAAGATGGATTTAAAAGGCTTGAATCAACTATTGAAGAGAGAGATTCGAGATTCGATGTGTATTCGTGGCTTGCATGAAGGGATGAAATTCATCTCTGTGAATTCTATGAAAATAACCAGTCAAGATTTGAGATTAGTCATTACAATCCCCAATACATACGTACATACTTTATCAATGTTACCAAACAGGATCAGCAAAAAACCTGCTTAACATATGTAGAACCTCTTGATTCATGGTTTACTGGGGATATGAACGTCTGTTGGGTACCAAGAACTCCTAAATTATGAAGTCCACCAAAGTCAGAGAGTGACGGTGAACAAAAGACTTGTAGTTTGGGCTTGTATCAATTCTCACGACCCTGTGACATCAATTATGAGAATGGAAATTTAGAAAAATGAATTGTAAATGATGACCATGTACTTGCATTGTATTGCATGACATTTGTAATTATTTAAAGACGTTGTAAGAACGTACATGGCAAAGGATTATCTGCAATTATCATAAGCTTTTACTTTTCCTATTATTTTTTTGACATACGAAAAAATAAATTTGTACCAGAGTTGATGTACATACATAACACAAGCAATAAAGAGGTTGGAATATAAGGATAGACTAACATTCATAATGTGCGAGAAGGGATAATTACGTAATTATAGTGTTGTTCATGACAGATTAGCATAATCACAAAACTCCATAATTTTCAGGAAGATCAAGATTTTCATTCAGCCAAGTTCTATCAGTCTCTGTGATTTTTGCTTCAAATCCATCCAAATCATCTATTGGATCAAATGGAATTCCCATAAAATGATTGTATAGCTTTGATAACTCTTCAACTTCCCTGTACCATGCATAGATGTCCAAAATATTTGTCCAGAGTCCAGATCTGGACAAAAATGGACTCTGGACATCCAAAAAAGTGTCTGGACTCTGGACTCTAGACTCTGGACAAATAAAAAAGTTTCTGGACT
>JAAOWG010000578.1:0-14787 GCA_036491945.1 Paranurophorus simplex
ATCGTATTGGCTACAGCCACACAAAAAATCAAATCTGAATTCTTAAAACGCCCCAAGATACAACCATTTGAATTCGTTCACAGAATCTCGGGCCACCCTCTGTATCACATTTGTCCAATTGTTTACTCTGTAGTGTTTACCTTATGGAGCATTTGCATTTCATACATGTATAAAGTTGCATAGTGTTTTCATTATTCAAAAAGTAATTTATTAAGTCCTTGGGAAATATTTGGAATACACACCTGGAAGATATTACATAATGTAAATAGACTTTGGGTTTTTAGAATCATGAATCGTCTAAACGGATATGTATGAGGTACTAAGATCTGCTCTGCATGATTAATAAAAGAAATTCATTCTCATTATTATCACCTTATTATTATTCTTGTTTTACTTACGTATGTATTGAATGAAATATCTGATTATAAGTAATGCTTAGAATTCAATTTCCTGTTATTTGCAAAGGAAACGGAAGCTTTGGATTCAATTTATATAAATTTCATCAGTTTGTTGAGCGTCGGCATTTATTTACTTGAACAATTTAACCTCATTAAATATCCTCTTATCATTATTCATTATATATAAACGTAACAAATGAAGCAAATTACAAATGATAAGATATGAGAGGAATAGTCTAACGCTCGGATATATGTAATAACAAATTCATCAGCTTTGTGTTAATACAAATACAGATAACATTTCCTAAATTGTTGTGAGGAGAAATACCTGAACTTTTTTCATGCTATGTACATATGTTAAACCATATGTAATACAGATCAAGTAATTTTATTAATTGCGGATTTTCGTGTAACATGCAACGGATATAATACGTCCATCAAATGGATGAGTACTTTTATTCTCAACATCTCGGTTACTTTAAGCCGACTTTGAGGCATTTTCTTAATTTCACGCTTGTTGATCAAATAATAATTAGATGAATCAAAACGTATGAATGAGGTACATACATATAAAAAGAAAGATTGATAATATAGAACGGATATTTCACTTCCAACAAGTCGAGGGTTGTGTTATTGCTGTTTTGTATTTCATATCCTAGTTTCTTTTAGATTCCCAGTTTTATGAAAGATTCGAATCATCCTTAAAATTACTCTGTACTGCAGTATAAAAAGTTTGCTCCATTTCCGAGAATCAAAAGCAATTATCCAATCATCTTTTACAACAAAAGAGGATTTAAGAGTTTTTTGCAACTTGAAAGCGGATAACTTACGAAAGGTGTTAAATATAGTATTGCAAATTAATGCAGGTAAATACGCCTCAGCCACTTTACTTGTAAATGAGGTTGAGTAATAAATTATTGTGCATAAAAATTAGGCTAAAACGTGCTATCTCAAACTCCTCACGACTTTATGAAATTGTATTTACACGCTTGTATTTATTTTTTTTTCCAAGTGCTCATGTTGCATGAAACGAAATGCGTAAAAATATCCGTGCAAAAGTTGATTCATTAGTAGCAGTTGCAAAAACTTAATATTTTCTATCACGACGTCTCTCACATTTTAAATGTAACTCAAATAAATTGATTTATTATTCTCCTCACAGGAACCAGAAACAAGGAGCAGCCAAAAAAAGAAGACGAAAAAGAATGAAGCAAAAACTGTGAATTGTACTCAAGATGAAATTGCATCTGGCTTGCAAAAAGTCTGCATTCGACCCACGAAGGAACAACATCGGATCAATACAGGATTTGGGATTTGGGTGGTAAAGTCTTGCCCTTAACTTCTTCTTGTCGCAATAGCAGTTTTTGTGTAAAGAAACATGTCTTTTAAGGTAAACTATCCCCTTGAAATAGCAAACTATCAAACTATTTGTGTGTGTGGAAAGTTTCTTTGAAATAACAAGTTTATGGCTGAATTGTTAGTACAAGAATGAGAAATGACCGGATGTATTTACTTTACATTTACAGAGAGAAACACCCTGGGATATAAAGCTACATAAAGCATCTATACGTGGGGACACTGAAGAGATTATTAAACTTCTTAACTCAGGAAGGGTCCATGTCGACTGTAGAGACAGTGTAAGATATTCTCAGTTTCATACAAGTTTATGGAATTTGTAATCAGATCACGCTATCCTAATGTTGAGGCGTTTACTAAAGCCAATTAAATTTCCTTTAGGATGGGACAACCCCCTTAATGTTTGCAGTTGCCGGATGTAATTACAATTGTGTTCAAGAATTGTTGGAGCAAGGGGCAGATCCTAATGCAAGAAGATTTGAGGTTTGTCTGATTTAACTTTTATGCATTTTCATCCATTGTTACTGATATCCTCTATGACAGACGGGAGCAACCTCTGTATTTTTTGCAGCGCAGAATGGGTCAGAATTACAATATCTTGTTAAAGGTCTAACATAAATTTTTACATGCTAAAATACAGGGACCTTGAGACTTTGAGACTACTTTTGAGATATGGGGCATTGCTGGATCATCCTAATTTGGTAGATGTCAATTGCAATCATGTCAATTCATTTTGTTTTGGCTATTTTTTTATAGGATGGAGGGACCCCATTGTTAGTAGCTTCTCAGCATGGGCATGAATTCGTTGTTCAAGAGCTTCTTAGCCTTGGTGCTGACCCCAATTATCCAATGAGAGATAGAGCAAGTACTTAATCTTCATCTTTTTCACTAAAACGTTTTCAAAATGCACGATTTTTTAGCACCCTTATTTGTAGCAGCGCAAAATGGATTTTGCAGAATAGTTAAGTTAGTTAACATGTTGTGAAACTATTGTATTGTGTAAAAATGCTATTATTCAACCAGAATACTGTTGCATAAGGGGGCTACTGTCGATCCAAGAAGAACGGATGGAGCCACCCGTAATTTTACTTAAACTTTTTATGTTTACTAATTGAATGCTTTTATACGTTATAACAACTTGTTTATTACAGCGCTGTGGATAGCTTCACAAATGGATAATCCTGATGTCTGCTCATATCTTTTAGAACATGGAGCTTTTGTTGATGCATTAAGACATGTATGGTTTAGAGTTGAAGATTGTTTGTATTATGGAAATAAATTTTGTAGGATGGAGCCTCACCTTTGTTTAAAGCAAGTCATAAAGGGTTTATCGATTGTGTTAGAGTGCTACTCCAATATAATCCAAAATTAGGACTGTTGCCGAATGGTGAAACTGCCTTAACAGGAGCCGCAATGTTTGGACACTTGAACGTTGTTAAAATTCTACTAAAGGCTGGGGCTGATCCCATGATAATGAACAGTGAAGGAGAAACAGCACTAACTATAGCCATAAAATACAAACATGTCCAGGTTGCTGATTATATCAAATCATTATTCTCCTCTTCAAAACAAAGGTCATATTCCAAAATAATTACTAGCCTCTAGTTCTATCCTAAAGGAAATGTGTATAAGAGATTCATCAAGTCACAAATTATGAATCTTGTATTTCTATTGTCTTTCTCTGTTCCACTCTGTAAAATTCCGCCAAATTTATGTGATTTTAATTGTCCAGAGTAACTTGTCAAGGGTATTTTTATAGGCAAATTCAATGCTATAACAAGGAGTATTAATAAATAAATACAAACGCCAAAATTACTCGTAATAAACCATTCTAGTTTTACTTTGCATGTTTTTTAACAGCACTTTCAACAGTAGAAGTAGTTTCATCAGAAGATCCCTCAGTTTTTGAGGATGATATAGAGAAATCAAGGCGAACATAAATAATAACAGTAAGGAAAAGAATGAGGAATGCTGCGATGATCAACAAAGGCTCACGAAGCATATACATCTGTAACAAAAATAGCAAAATTACTTAATAATCAAATTGTCGTTTTAATCTATCTACCTTGGGAAAAGTGTATCTCAAGTTAAAGTCTTGGATGTGATGTTCAACTAAATTTTTCCCCAAAAGTGTTATGACTGGTCGACCTGTTATATCAAGGTAAGTGAAATGGGGTGGCTTCTGTACTTGTTTAACGGGATAAGGTGGTTCGAATTTAATATTATCTACTCCTTCGGGTAAGATGATTGTGACTGACAGTTCATCAACAACCATTGAGTCAAACACATGATCCAAAAATCGCATTTTCAAAGCATAGTTTGAACCTTCATAATACAAGTACTCGTATGAAGGAACGTTGTATCCTAAAACATAACGAGTTTTCCATCCTCCAAACAGCGGAAATCTTGGTCGTAAAGTCAACTCGACTGAATCATGCTTTGGCCACATGTTCGATGTAGAAATATTTCCAATGTCATCTCGATAATACACATCTTTGGCAGAAGCAGGCAATATTGTTTTAAATGCTTTGATGGAATTAATTCCAGAATTTGTTTCTCTTTGGTAGTCAAATCTTGAGAATGAGCCCTACCGAAACACAAAAAATCGATAGAATTATTATAGGGTAATGACAATGAGTTATTATTCACCTTCAATTTTGCTCCAGTATGAACAATTTCAATTTTTTCTTCAACAGCAACATTTCCCCAATGAGAAATTTCAATCAATCTTTCCAACTTGGTAATAGTAAGGAATGGACTATTGTTTTCATAATGTATGACAAGTTCACTTAATGACAATGGTCCAATGTTTTCATACGGTCCAAAACTGATTGTATTATCAGATTGTGAAAATGGCTTCAATTTAGAAAAGCTTTCAATATTTTTAGACGCCAGTTGAACCTTGGTATTCTGCTTGTTCACTTTATATGGAGAGTAAAGATAATGATTTCCCACAAACTTGACCAATTGCTTTTCTTTTTGTGATATTTCTGCAGGAAATGGTAGCAAATGTTTGCTAAATGCAGTTTCAACTTCAACATCCACAGTTTTCCCTTTAGCAAGTTCCGAAACCAGTTCAATCTTGTAAGTCAAAGCCGCAGTATTTCCAGGGATTTGGACAACCGTTGTTTTCAAAGCTGTAGAGCATCAAACAACAAAATTTAAAAGAATGCACACAAAAGAAAGCTCATCAACATCTGTAAGAATAGTCCTTAAACTGTCTACTCCTGTTTACAGCAACAGCAAATATACTCCTATTCCAAATCATTACTGTCAGTCTCTTTCGACACCTTTGATCCTCATTAATAAAGGATAAAGCAACACAGAGACTTTCTTATTGTCCATTATTTAACAAAAAAACAACTGTTTGTACAGCTGTACAAAATAACCTTACCCGTCTTTCCCCCATTAATCGTTGCCGCAATAAATGACAATTGATTCTTCATCCCCGGTTCCACCGTGTATAAAAAGTATTTCGTCCCCCCGGCATTTGTATTTTCTAATTTAATTTTATCTGAAATTTGGACAACTTGACTTGAAACATCAATCCCCCTCTCCAGTGATAGAATTGTTAATTCTTCAACTCTAACTTGAGCCTGTGATGGTATTGCCAATGTCATCAGAAGTAATAATAAACCCCCTAGCACCCCGGTCACTCCCATCTCATCAAACTTTTTTTTGTATCTGGATTATCTGGATAAATAGGAATTAGCCTTGTAAAATTAAAAACCTTCTTACATTTTCCCTCTTATCTCCAGCTCCTTATCAACTTGTTTCTTCTTTTGTGATGATCTCTCCAGAGATTTTAAAAAACCGGCCAACAGTTCTGTGCCAAGTGTCATCAAAGGCGTGCACAAACGAGGAGGCGCGGGAAATTTCAAAAAATCCAAACCCACTCAATGACTAACATTTTTAGAGGAGAGTGAGACGGATTTTTTGTTGTAATCTTTTTTCCTCTTTGATAAGTGAATATATATAAGTGTTTAAGATAAGGTGAAAGGGTTTTTTTGTATTTTGTAGAAAACATGGAACTGGATGAAGCTCCCCTTGTTTCAGAGTCAGAGGACGAGGATTATGATCCAAGCCTCGGTATTAGTGAAAGTAAGGGAATATTAATCAATTCAAAGAGGAATCTAATTGTTTGGATGTAGATGTTAGTGAGGAGGAGGAAATGGGAAATGGTTTAAAACGTAAGAATAAAATATTAAGAAAGAAAGCAAAACGGTTGAAAGGGGAGGACGAGGAGGAGGATGGAGATTCAGAGGATGCAGACTACATTGATGAAAGATTTGAAGAGGATGATGAAAAAGGAGAAGAAGAGCAAGGCCAAGACCCTATCGTCACTGCCAGATTAGAAGAGGCTGAAAAACAAAGGACTGATCTACTTTGGGCTGGTAATAACATTTTTTTTGAGGATGTTCATCAGAATGTATTTAAGTACCCCTAAATCCCTTTTAGATTTTCTTAGCAGCGTTGAAAAATCAAAGGCTAGGAAAAGAGAGGAAAAGGAAACAGGGGTTAGATCACCGGAAGAGAAATTGGTGATGAAAATTTATGATTTCGCCGGTGAGAGGGTGAAAGTTGAAGAAAGAGTCAAGGTAGTTGACAAGTCCAAAGGTACTACAACATTTAAGGATGGGATGAATGGAAATAAAGTGGAGGAAGGGATGTCAACTCAGTCAAATAGTTCTTCCGAAGATGGGACTACTACTAAAACTCCTCGGAAATATAGGATTAGTTTTCTTAGTGGGAATCCAGCCGATATTGGACTTGCTGGGGGTAAAGGGGTTAGTGCAAAAGAAGGCTTGTCAAATGTACTCAATGCCCTTCAAGCCAAAAATAAGAAAATAGGAACACTAGAGAAATCAAAGTTAGACTGGGAGACTTATAAAAGGGATCAAAATATAGAAGAAGAGTTAACACTTCATACTAAAAGCAAGAATGGGTAAGTGTTGGTATTTATATTTGGATAGATTATGGATGTAGTTTTTTTTTGGAAACAACGTTAATGATGTGTTATTTTTCAGGTTCATTGATAAACAGGAATTCTTGCATAGGTCTGATGTTCGACAATTTGAGATTGAGAAAGCAGCAAGAGCGAAACGGAGAAAGCCGTTACAATGAATATCAATTAATTATCTACTGTTACTGTTTATGTTTAGGTTTTTAGAGTTGTTTTTTTTGTGAATGTTACATTCGTTATGATGAAGCTGTTTTCATTTACTTTGTAGTTTTATACTATTAATTTATCTGTAATTCTGGACAGAAATTAAAATTATCCTGACTGAATCATATTTACAAGATCTATCAAAATGTTGTTAAATTCCTTCGTCATTTTAGTTTTTAAGAGAAACGTAAACTTGCACAACTTTGTACAGATCATGGGAAAAGGTCCGTACGCTCATTATAACGAAACTGTTTTAGATTTGGTTGTTATTTTATGCATTTTACACTCATGCCGCAAAGCAAAAAAGGCCCTTACTGCAACTCAACAAATAACAAAGGAATTTAAAAGTTTGTCCCCTCTTCTTCTTTCAAGCTAATGTAATTGGTGTCATTTTTCATAAAGCGGACCGCAAGAGGTCAACGAGCAAAAAATGAGATTGAATGTTTGGCTTCATCCTTCATCAGTCGTAAAAACATAAATTATCAATCACCATTAGTTTATACCCTGCATGCCATATTTTAAGTAAGATCATTGAGATAAGACGAAGGATTGGACTGTTTAAGTTTACTACTGAAAGATTGGAAATTGGAAAAAAATGATGACAATTTTAACTTGATATTGAACACAATTGTTCGATAGTATCCTTAATGAATCTAACTTGAGCCAACTTGAAATTATTTTATGAGGTATTGTATGCATTCCATTCTAATCAATTAAAACAATTGATTAAAACAGTCAATTAATCTTTGGCGACAATAAAACCACATTATTCTAAGACGCCAACGAAAACATGTATAATGTATGTATTTTATCCTTCATTTAAGGGACTCAAACAACCACAAACTTGAATTCCACTCTCTCTCTCTTATTGTATTTATTATACGACGCTAAAAGTCAAGTTTTACTAATGCCCAAAACGACTCTACATTGCATAGGAGGAGCTCTTCGGTCTGTTATGTCATTGGTTTGGTTTTGAAAGTATACTAAAAGTTTACAAAATGATTTTATTGTTGTATCTGGACTTCTGAGGGTGCATGTTATTCTATTTCCAAAGCAAACACTTCTCATGTACTGTAGATATGTAATCCTGTTCCTAATCCTACATGTAGTATTCCCAAGCTTGAGACTTGGGATTGAATTTTTATTAAATCTTAAAAGTTTTAAACAAGTCTTTCAGTTTTCTGCATCGTGTTTCTACTGTTCAGTTTGGTTCTTCTTCTCTGAAAGTAATCATGAGTTCTGTCTTAAACTATTTAATCCTTTGAGTACATCATGTACAGTTTAAAGTGAAATTGAAAACACTAAACGTTGAATAATTGTGGTTAATAATATGAATTTGACATTACTTTCGACATATTCATTTACAACTATAACGCATCGTTGCAACAGCATAAAATAAATTGTTCCGCATTTTCTCATGCAAATTATTTACACAGTTGCAGCGAACTATGGAATATAAATAGGTACCTCTTGAATTAAAGATGACATAACATTATGCCTATTAAACATTTTATAAAATAAATCATCATGACGTTATATGTCATGCAAATATGTCAAGAAGGTTTGATAATTTTTGAGTAAGTGATCGTCGGGTGAGTCATCATATTTACCTGAATCCCACGCTATTGTATGTAAGTATTTAAGATTGTTCCTTGAGCAAATCTGTAAATGATCACATTTGCATATTCTTAAATGTGTTATGGGAGTGATTCAACGGTTGTTTACAAAAAATTCGAAATAAATTAGCACCGTCTATTCACAATAAAAATTCCTTTCGTTAATCTTTTCATCTAACCTATTGTTATTTGTCTGTAATCTGACGAAAAAATTCATAATAATTAATTAATAATGCATTCGAAGTTTGCTCTTTGTTCTTCACTTTGCAACATTATACATTTAACTACTAGCAAATTCAGCTATACAAGCCTGATTTAAATTATTATTTTATGCATTGTTTGAGAAATAAACATTTAATTATAGATAAATACATAAGATGATTTGCATGTTTTTTTCCAGACCTACATTATCACATACTGCATTTAGTACAACATATATTATGTATGTATTTTGTATTTAGTTTCAATTTTCATGCATGAAAAATGAAATCAAAGAGTTTTGTTTGCTTGAGATTCTGTACAGACATTAAAACAATTTTCAAAGGACAAAGCTCAAATGGCGTCATAAATTGTGATAAGTTTCCTAAGCGTCATAAAGCTTTTCATTATATTATGATTGAATCGTGTTGTAGCCTTAATTTGGTGCTATTGCTGAATGCAAATCCGTAGAACTTGCTAAGTTGTTTGGATGAGGTCACATAATTTCATTCTGTTCTACATCATTTATTTCCAACCCAATAAAGTTGTCTCAATTCGCTGACCGCATCTTCTTCGTTAGTTCTTTTTTAGCAGTCTCAAGGAAATCAACTAAATCATTGCTAATAAGCTGTCTCTTCGAAGGCAATTAAATGCTGAGTGAAACAGAAACAAAGTTATACGATTATTTAGAAATAAATTGATTTCAGTGGTTTTCAATATTTAGTTCATAGAACAATCTTTCTGATTTGGTTTTACTTAATTGATGTTTGATCACAAATTAATTTCTGAGTTGTTATAATACAGTGTTGTTTGTTTTGTGAAATTTTAGAATAAGTGTCAACCTTGGATCTAAATATTTTATGGTATACGATAATGATTTATTTTATTTTTATTTTTATTGTTGCATTCTTGAAAATATTGCACATTTACCTTCAATAAGCTTTGCTAGTTGGGAATAGCAAAGTTATTTTCGAAAAACAAAACGAAATCAAACAGAGTTAATATACAGCAAGGTGCATAAGTATGTACAGTACATACAAAGGATCGTTAAATATTAACCATTTACATTTACATATGCAAAAAAACGTAACTAAAAAATGAGCAGATGTTCTCATTTTGAGAAGTGAAAGATAGTGAATAGTGATAATTTAATGCAAATATTGGAGGAGTATTGATTCTGCATGATATCATATAACATTTTTGCAAAACGCCATTTGTAAAGTATCTTCATTGCATGCAGTAAGCCGAGAACCAATCCCAAATATTTATTTCATGTCTCAGTCTCATATGAATCATATTGCAGATTTCGGCTAGAATTTAGTTTTAGTTTTTGCTAATTTCCTGATTTTACCTTTCATTGCATTATATTTAAGCTGCATGTTTTATTGTAATAGAAATATGGAAATCCCAAGGATGTATAAATGTTATTACTCACATTTAAATACATACATGTTTCTTGGAAGAAAACTGAGATTGCTTATCTGCTTGACTTGACGCCTGGGCTCCTCACATTCTTTGTGTATTTTTCATATCAAATGGTAAACCAGTCACAATTCTTCATTATGTTCTTATACATAGTTTTACAATGTCCACGGCATTTCTTTGGCGAATTTGGACAATATATTGAACAAATAAATAAGTACAATTAATGTCCTAATGTAATATCATAAATCTTAATGGTTTGCTATTTTTATGCACCTCTGTTCATAAATAAATATGCTACATAAATAAATAGTAAATAAATACAAAAGTTTTGATATTCATCAACATGTTATTTCATCATAAAAGTTGATCCATTGTTGCAGTTCACTTTAAAAAATTGATGCAAATTATTTAGAACCTTGACTTTGCATTCTCATAAACCTGACAGTTAAAGTACCTTGTAAATAATGATTGAATATGGATGTATGTATGTTCATATTTTATGTGTAGGCGCAGAGTTGGAAAACACAATGCCATATTGTTGTTATAATAATGTATGAATAATACCATCAAACTATTTAACAATGTATTGTATTAATTCTTCCAACACTTGCAGGAGATGCCTACATACGCCACGCCAACTCATGTCAAAGCATAATCAAGTTGCCTTCACTATTTCTCAGAGGTCTGACTCATTCAACTTTAAACTTCAATCTGTTAAAAGTCGAACGCTAAATATCGCAACCAACAACAGGAAATCCGTGAGTTAGCTTTAAAGGTGTGAAAGTGTGTTGAGATGAGACGGGAAAAGTGACACAAAATTGTCTTTGACTTGAAGAATTGGATGCTTTAAGCACACAATCAAAAAGAATAGTCATCCTCTTCTAAATCCTATTATCAAAGGTGATTTGTAACCATTTGTCATTCATTCTTAAGTACCCAAAGGCAGCTGACAGTAGATGATAACCAACTGTACTTTGTATTTTTGATTGAGAATCTGATAAACAATAAACATTCATTCTCATCATTGTGTTGTTGAGTGAATTGAAGCTTTGAATATTTCAAGTGTCCGTTTCAACATATGCCGGTGCAATCGTGAAATAAGTTATATAAATATTAATGAAAACTAAACGAGTGTTATCGAACGAAATTTTATCAGTTTAATCAACAAAATGAAATGGATTCAACATATCAACAGATTTGAGCTGTGAAGTAGTGCTTCGATCAAACCGTGCGTATTAGCATTTTAACATTATTCATCATATATCCAATCCAATTAATATCTGAACAAGCAAGAGTTTGGTTGGATAACGTTGTGTGTCCTTTCCAAAAGATCCTGTTTTTATTGCAGACAATAAATTGATGGGCAGTTCGAGGTAAAATAACATAGCAACACATACATACATAGACAATAAATAGAGATATCCATACGAGATTCATTTACCTCTGCAATGAGCGACTACTAACTATGTAAATCAACGACCAGTGGACCGATATCTGTACACAACGGAACATCACGTCAGTAACTTATTACATTTAATTCAGAAATTATTAAATACTAAATATATTATACTGTTACTACACTATTATTATTATACTATATAAAATACTATAAATACTATTGTACTACTCAATATTCTAAATACTATTTCCACGTGTAAACTTATGGTGTTATTAATAACTTAATATAGCTCTATACATAAATCGTCTTGAAGATAACATTTTGCAAATTTCTACGAAACTCAATTTGGCTTTGAAACGGCTAAAGAACAGAAAATGCAATTGAATTGAAAATTTTGTTGTGATATTCATGAAAATCTGTTAAGCATGAAAGGAAACCCAGGAGCTTTAGCAAAAGCTTTGTATTCCAATACACCTGAAGCAATCAACGAGCTTTTGTTTCGGAAAGGAGACATTCTTACAGTTATCGAATACGATTACGAAGGACAACAAGATTGGTGGCTATGTTCCCACAGGGGTCAAAGGGTAAGTTGATTTATTTCACTTTATTAAATAAATCAATGTTATGTTTCCTTATTGCTTTTAGTGTTATTAAAATATCAGACAATAACATTCAAATTCAAATAGGGCCAGTTGAGGGGAACAAGTGTAATCAATGCACTTTAAAAATACTTTATTTATACAGTTTAGATTTAGATTCATTTAGATATCATTATTTTAAGCAATAGGAACATTCACTGTTCACCAACTTCCTTTCATTAGGTTGGGTTGTTCATTATTGCCATTATTTTGGATTTGTTTGGCATCTGAAATGTAGCCAGCACCCATTTTTTTGATTGACGTTTTTTTACACACTAGGAAAACATTTACGAGTTTGAACTGTTAGAATGAGCAAAAAATCTGACATCCTCTAGGAAGAGGAAAAGATTAAGCGTAAACATCACTAAATATGCATTGAAGTGAGATTACAACTTCTCACTCGGGATTTCATTTTACGAGTTTGATTATAAGAGGCAGACAGAAGTCATGTTCTACTCAATTGAAGCATGAGTTTATTTCGTTCAATTAGAGTTAAGAATTCAAAGGAAAATTTGCAGAGATCGTAAGCCTGTGCTCGAGTTAAAATGAAATTATGTATATGTCACAGAAAAACTAATACATAGTTTGACATTTATCAACATGAATATGGTCTCTACAGCTTTTCCTTTTAAGCGTCGTCAATGTAAACTGCATTTACAGCTTCAATTTTTAATATGTTTACATTAGTCTCAAAAACAATCTGCCGAAGCCAACTGCACTAAAGAATGCTGAATGCAAGAATGTTTCAAAGTATGTATCTATTACCTATTTAATGGGCCTCATTCCATGCCTATTGAATTTATTTTGAAAATATTAAAACACGTTCAAAATTCCATTTCAATGTTTCATCACGGCGTTCAATCAATTGTTTTTTATTTAAAATCTACCTATTTAGTTCACAAAACGCGTTGAAGCAACGTACCATTAAAAAATGCTCCACTTTTTCCAAATCTTTTTATTTGTACGTTGTATCTTGTATTTAGTTTGAATAATTACTGCAGTAAATAAATGATTTATTCAAGTTATGTTGTAAATGATTGTGGCAATAGAAGAAAATGAAGGCAAGGGAAGTTTATTATTTTGATATCTGATTTCATCTTCAAACAAGTAAATTAATACACCGTTTGCACTTGATTGAAAGTGGCAAGACATAATAAATTGATCAAAATTCATGTTGTTGGATATGCTAGATATGTAATTATTTTATATTTTATTGTTTATTTGCCCCTCGGAATCCTCTACTGCGGAATGTGGAATATTTTGCGGTTTATGTATAGGTACATGAAATTGATAATGTTTTTTTTAAATATACAATTAGTATTTTCAAATTAAATCATAAACGTTACGTTCTTAGAAGACTCGAAGTTTAATAGAGAAAAACAAACATAAAAAATAGACTTTAAGTGAATCTAATTGACAGATATATTTATTCTGTTACAAGTCTGTACAAACTCCCTACATCTGCACAATTGATATGAATATCCTGTTTCACAATGCAGATTTCCATGCGTCAATAAAACACAAATTATGTGAATTATTTAACTTTGAAATCTGATGGTGCGTGCATGAGCATTCTGCATCCATAACAAGAAGGACATTCATTATTTATTGAAAAATAACAATTATTATTTAGTCCCAACCCACAACTTCATACAAATATAATAGTTGTACTTTTGAATAATTGCTGTCACTGTCTGATTTATACTGCATTAGCTTAATTTTTAGCATTGATCAATCATATTAAGTCTCAATAACCAAGCTATTTAGTGCTACTAATCCGTTATTCAATCTTACGACCTTTTTTGGTTTCAGGGAATATGTCCAAGCAACTATTTACAGTTATTGGAAGACAATTATTACCTTCCGGACCGAAACAGGCCTTTGGTAAGTTTTTCACGTTTTATTAAGGGGGTGCAAACCTATTATATATTTCAATTTTGAATTCATATGAATTTATCATTCGCAGTCGTGCGAATTATAAATACATACTATTACATACATAAATACATATGTATAAATGTATCACATGCTGAAATACATTCACCTCTACCTACAATATTATATGATACGCCTCCTACATTCTAAGCAAAAATAAATCCTTATTCATTGTAAGTAAATATTGCAATTTCCTGCAAAAGGCACAATAATATTTGTTCTGTGAACTCATCACTTGTTAAATAAAACAAGCATGTAATGTTTACCGATGCCACCATATCAATCAATCAACCTCTTTTTCGCAACAAGATATCGTATATCCAACCAAATACATGATAATAGCAGGTGCCCTACTTCCTACAGCCAGAAATGTTTGCAAAGATTTTGTTTGCATACCGGAATTAGCTTATATGTAATGAGTTCTGGTTCTAAAACCTTTCCAAATTGCATATATGTAGATAAATATATATGTAGTGCCTGGGACTGACCAAACCTAAACTTCCGACGTTTTCTAGAAATGAACAGAAAAAACATGGATGTTATTCATGTACATACAGATGTACGTATGTAGCATCTAAAGTTTTTCATCTCTCCAAATTCGAGAACTTTTCTTTAAAAAATCAAATGGAATCCTAAGCATCTTCTACTGCTCAAG